>SJYO01007492.1:65801967-65991820 GCA_006410555.1 Capra ibex | reverse complement strand
TGACCTTAAGGTAGTGGAGGTGATCGAAACAAGTATCACTACGAAAAATTCCGAGCGAACTGAAGTGTAAGGTCCTACAGACCGAGATCTACTCACTAGTGTGGCAGCACTAATAGGCCCAACACTTCTAGAAAAAACATGTCAAGAAGACACATAAGAACGGTAGAGAAGAATTATAGAAGACGANGGTATGGTAAAGACAGGAAATAGCTCGGGTAGAAACGTACTTTACAAGGGAACCATAGAGATTAAAAGAACTTCTCTAGAGATCAGAAAGGGTAAGACAAGAAAAGGAGATAAAGAAACGCAACTAGCGACTTCTTCCGAAAGAATAGAGAAGAACGATAAGAAACCTTGAGACGCAAGTCTACGAATATAGAAAGGAAAAGAGGAAACAAAAAGCGGAGAGAAGAAAAGTGTCGATAAACATTCCGGAGGGGTCTGTCGGTAAAACGAAAAAACGTAAAGAAAAGGTACCCCTACCAGAACTAGGGACAGAGGACATGTTACAGTACTTGGAGTAAGGTATCAAGTAGTCCGTGAGATAGATAGTCTAGATCCGGGAATTTAGATAAAGAGTGAAGGTGACATATTAGTATTCCCTAAACTAAATCCAGTATGGACTTACCAGATCACCAAAAGGGACGAAAGAAGTTGAAGTCAGACTTAAACCATTATTCCTCAAGTACTAGACTCGGTGTCAGTCGAGGACCAGAACAAAAACAACTGACATATCTCGAAGAGGTAGAAACCGACGTTTCTTATATTAGTTAGACTAAAGCCACAACTGGTAGACCACTACAGGTACACATCTCAGAAGAGAACACAACAACCTTCTCCCACAAACGATACTGGTCACGTAAAAGAACCGTTTTGAGCTAATCAGAAACGGGACGAAGTAAGACGTAAGGTTCCGGTTTAAACGGACAATGAGGTCCACAAAGAACTGAGGAATGAAAAGTAAGGTCAGGGGATATTACTTTTCCTGTAGAAAAAACCCACAATCAAGATTTTCCAGAACATCCAGAAGTATCTTAGCAAGTTGAAGTCGAAGAATTCACAATGACCAACCCCGTATCTGAACCTATTGACACTATAACTTACCAAACGGAACCTCTGCTTGTCACTTAGTTCCGTTTAACCTTCACCAGTTTGTTCTCTGCCGTTCTCACTTGCAGCTGTAAGATCCTTAGTCGCTTGATTTTACCTGACCTTACCCACTTAAATTGAGTCTACTGGTAATATAGATGATGACGTCCGTCCTTAGGGAGTCTTCTTTACCTCATCGGTAGTACCAGTTGTTTTCTCAGGCTTTACGTCATGAACCAACGTTAGAGTTTCATTGATATCAGGTTATTTTTAATTAAAATTTTTAGATCACACCTTTCACTCCGTCCGTAAGTAGTATAGTATTATGTTTAGTTTAACACATTCACGATACTATTTCCATGTTTCTCCTGTGTTTACTCACTGACTAATTAATTTAGACTAATCTCTTTCAAAGTACTTTTTCCATCATGGACTCATCCCTGGACTTCCTACGATCATTATTTTTAGAAACAGTATATAATCCTAATGTTTTCCGTCATAAAAATGAATTTTTTAGATTTCAAAGTGACCATCTTCCTCTTTGCAGGGGTCAGAGGAGACTTACTGACGGATCACTTTCAGCGAGTGAACACAGACTGAGAAACGTTGGGGTACCTGATATGTCAGGTACCTTAAGAGGTCCGGTCTTATGACCTCACCCATCGGAAAGGGAAGAGGTCCCCGAGAAGTGTTGAGTGCCTAGCTTGGGTTCCGAGGGTGTAACGTCCGCCTAAGAAATGGTCGACTCGGTATTTCCTTCGAGTCCTTACTGACGGATCCCAGGGTGAGTAAACCTTCTCGACACGTCACCACGACTGTAGCGACCGATTCCGTCTGGACCCGAGACTAGTCGGGGCAGTTAAAGGTCGAAATCACTACGACTGTTCAATGAATTTGGCACACGAAATTAAAGGAGTAAACATCTGATTCCAATTATTATTACACTGATGGATCATCCCATTACCACTCTTGTTTTACTTTATTGTGTACTTTTCACATATTAAGTAACATGTCGTGTAAAATTCGTAAGTTATTTAGTATCGATAAGAAAATAATTATAAACGTATGGTCCGTCCTAAGGTTGGGACATTTCTTCAACACTTAAAATCAAAGTCAAGAATGAGGTTTGACCAGAGATCCCG
This sequence comes from Capra ibex, assembly GCA_006410555.1. Classification (NCBI taxonomy): domain Eukaryota; kingdom Metazoa; phylum Chordata; class Mammalia; order Artiodactyla; family Bovidae; genus Capra; species Capra ibex. The sequence continues at coordinate 65,989,589 of SJYO01007492.1, read as the reverse complement.
ATCCGGTCACTGGGTCTAAAAGGTGAAGAGTCGAGAGACTAAGTACTCTGGTTCTGTGACCGTTTCTTCAACTTTCTGGACCAAGGGAGTGAAGGACCAACCTCAAGATCCCTGTTTTCACCAATAAAGGAGACAGAATATAAGGAGGGAAATAGAGTTTGGAAGAAGGGAACAGAACTCCTGAGGCACACACACACACACACACACACACAAATAAGTGTGAAGTGATCAATCGGAACAGACAGTCGACATTGTTTTTGGAGTTCCTTTCCTTCATACTGGTTCGGAAGTCTGTCGACCACCATTAAATTAATATGTTAGGGGGAATAGGAAAGTTGTGGGTGATAAATACACATAGGTTACAACCTCCTCCCCCTTAGTACGTTCTTTACACCATGGATTTAAAGATCCTTTTTCCCCCAACCTTGTGACTTCTTTCTGAACATGCTTAATTGACCTATGAAACGAAACGAAACTTACATCTATGACCCGGAATTTTTACATTCCCTGATTACACTCTCAATTTAAAGACCTTGTTCTTTGTTATCTCCTTATTTAATTTGTTTGTCAAAAGTTCCGTAAGTGCTGTTGACGTGGTAGTGATTTTGGACTAGTAAATGATCCTACCCTGCTCATCGACGTCAGGTTCCGGATCCTCGTACATAGTCCGTTGGATCCGACGAATTTTTAGGTACCTCCAATATTGATTTCCGTCACTACTAAGACCAAATCTCGAGTCCAACCTAAGACTTAATCTTTCGTATAACGATTCCTGTTCCGTCGGTCGATACCAGGGACAGAAACAAAGAACATAGTACGGTAGATGATCGAACAGGGGTGACTGGTTCCACGTAAAGAGACCGAAATTTTAAGACCGTCTGTGATTGTTAGGGTATTGTATATATTGTTTGTATATACAATACAATGTGTGTGTATATATATAAAAAGTATATGCACATATGTATAAATGGATGTTGTACTTAGTCGAAAATTTTGAAAGATAAAACTCTTTTAAAATTTTTTAAAGTTTGTATACGGTAAAGTCAGTACACGTTGAGAAACGTTGGGATACCTGACATCGGACGAGGAGTAGGTACCCTAAGAAGTCCGTTCTTGTGACCTCACCCAACGGTACAGAGGAGGTCCCCTACAACTGGTAGATCCATAGTTTGGGTACAGAGGACCCAGAGAGTCTAACGTCCGTCTAAGAAATGGGTGACTCGGTGGACCCTTCGGATACAAAGTACAACCATGATGTTGGTTCATAATCACAATCGTCGAGTCAGTACAGGTTCAGAAACGTTGGGATACCTGATATCGGACGGTCCGAGGAGATAGATACCTTAAGAGGTCCGTTCTTATGACCTCACCCCTCGGTAAGGGAAGAGGTCCCCTGTTTAAGAGATGACAGACTTGGTGGTTCCTTCGGGTTGGTTCTCCTGAGTAGTTTTGTAGTGAGGGTCCTGTTTCCGCTTTATATGTTTCTGTTTAAAGGAGAAAATGTGAATCTTGGTGTCTTCAGTTAAAGAACCGTCAAATCTTGTCGACAAACAGGAAAGAAGGTCGACCGTTGCCAAGTTTTTATAACTCTATTTCGGAGTCTTTCGGAGTATGTTAGTTCTTTTTTTAAAATTACTCTTTTTAGGGAGTAAACGCATACGTGAAAACAAAATTAAAAGTAGAATCGAAAATTCTTCGGTTGTATGACTCGACACCTCAAGTTGTAGTTTGTAGACCGTTTGGATCTGCATTTTACTCGTATGGAGGTGTCAGGAAGTAGGAATGTTTCAAGTTTACTCATCTCACCGACATTTTCAATTAGGGTAAGATCTTTTAATTTCGTTTTGATTTGTTCACCCTGGGTGAATTTGGGTATTCGAAAACGTGTCGTTTCCTTTGTTATTTTTACTTTTCTGTTGGGTGTCTGACCCTCTTTTATAAACGTTTGCTACACTGACTGTTCCCTAATCAGAGGTGTTAAAAGTTTGTCGAGTACTGTGAATTGTCGTAGTTTTGTTTGTTGAGTTAGTTTTTTACCCGTCTTCTAGTTTTGTCTGTAACGAGGTTTCTTCTGTATGTCTACTGGTAATCCGTGTACTTTTCTACGAGTTGTTTTGTTTAATAATCTCTTTACATTTAATTTTGATGTTACTCTATAGTGTGGACGGTTTACCGATAGTAGGTTTTTTAAGTGTTTATTATTTACGACCTCTCTCACATCTTTCTTCCCTTGGGAGGATGTGCTAACCACCCTTACATGTAACCATACCGGTAATACCTCTTGTCATACTTCCAAAGAATTTTTTGATTTGTATCTCGATGGTATACTGGCACCTTAGGGTAAGGACCCGTATATAGGTCTCTTTTCGTAACAGACTTTCCTAGGTACATGGGGTTACAAGTAACGTCGTAACAAATGTTATTGGTTCTTCGTTAGATTCACAGATGACTGTCTCCTTGCCTATTTCTTCTACGCCACGTATGTCTGTCACCTTATCATAAGTCAGCAATCTTTCTTGCTTTGTTTTGGTAAAAGACGTTGTGCCTACCTGGATCTGTCCCGGTATGACTCACTTCATACAGTCTCTCTTCTTTATAGCATACTGTAGGGAGTATACACCTGAGATTTTTCTTTCTTATGTTTACTTGGAGGAATGTTTTGTCTTTGTCTACGTGTCTACATGTCTTCCTTGAATACCAACCCCCACACTCCTGATCCCTTTCTCTATCAGATCCGCAAACCTTGCCTGTTCGTGTGTGACGATATAAATTTTACCTACTGGCTGTTCCTGGATGGCATGTCGTGTACCTTGAGACGAGTCACAATACACCGTCGGACCTACCCTTATCTATGTGCATATACATATCGACTCAGGGAAACGACAAGTGGACTTTGATAGTGTTGTCACAAACAATTTACCGACATAGGGTCATGTTTTTAAAAAAATTCAATTAACGTAAGATCTAATGTAGTCAAATCATTTTGTTCTTCGTGTGAGTTATGATTGGTGATAATAAGGAAAGTTACTTTTATTAAAAATTTATTGTCTTCATAAAGGGTAAAAAATCCGATCCAGACACTATATGGTTATCCATGTCTTTATGACACACAATCAGTGAGTCAACACAGACTCAGAAACACTGGGGTACCAGTGTTTCGGGTGAGGACAGGTACCGTTCTTATGACCTCATCCGTCGGTAAGAAAAGGGTCTCCTGGAAGGGTTGGGTCCCCAACTTGGACCCAGAGGATGTAACGTGCGTATAAGAAATGATAGACTCGGGGATCCTTTCGTTTCCAGTGTGTTTCAGGAAGATCGACCTTTACTTGGTCACTGGATTTAACGACGATGACGACGACGATTCAGCGAAGTCAACACAGGCTGAGACACACTGGGTTACCTGCCGTCGGGTGGTCCGAGGGGGTAGGGACCTTAAAAGGTCCGTTCTCTTACCTCTTAGAGACCTCACCCAACGGTAAAGGAAGAGGTCACGTACTTTCACTTTTCACTTTCACTTCAGCGAGTCAGCACAGACTGAGAAGCTCTGGGGTACCTAACGTCGGATGGTCCGAGGAGACAGGTACCCTAAAAGGTCCGTTCTCATGACCTCACCCCACGGTAACGGAAGAAACCTGGATTTAACGATCGACTAAGATTTAGTTTTCAACACTATGTTTCTTTTCTTAATAACATAAGAGATAAACAATCGAAGTAACACAAGAGTTCTGAATCCCCTTCCCTGTTTAGTTCCGGTCTTCCAGGACCACGAATACCTGACTAATTGACCAAAATAAATTTTGACACTTTCAAAAGTCCCGACCTGAATTCCACTCCGCTCCCCATGAGTGGACACCACGTTTAAAATTTTCTACTGGTCTCGAGTCGTTAGTCCTGTTTACGTTATAAATTCCCGTTATAAAAATTTTTTGTTTTAATAGTGTTTTTTAGGTATTGCCTATCGTCGGTAAGACTGACCGTACTTTACCATGGAGTAACACCAAAACTAAATGTAAAGAGACTATTACTCACTACAACTCGGATACACTTTGCTTAGTGGTCAGGTCCAAGCTACGTACTATGTCCTACGAGCCCCAACCACGTGACCCTACTGGGTCTCCCTACCCTACCCCTCCCTCCACCCTCTCCCCCCAAGTCCTACCCCTTGTGCATATGTGGGCACCGTCTAAGTACAATTACCCGTTTTGGTTAAATTATAACATTTCATTAATCGGAGGTTAATTTTATTTATTTAAATATAATTTTTTATTTTATTTGAGTTTCGTTTTTCTGTCTACTTTCGATTCTATTTCTATTCTTACATTTATTTACTTTAATTTTTATTACCTCTTCTAGTTAAATTTTTTTTATTACTTATTCTACAGTTTTAGACTTTATTTCTGTCCTAGATGAGGGTGTAAACGTACTAGGACCCTCACTCGCGAAGTGAACGAAGGGACACCAAGTAGGGTCTACCACACTGTTCTCGATTTGAATGTGAGAGATCACGACACAAGACGACTGGGACAACCGTCATAGAGAGACACGTAATTACTTGACGGTCTGTAGCCCACCCTGGAGATTCTGTGGTGTCCCGTTTTCGCTAATATACTCGGTTCCGGTCGAGAACGTTGGTGGAACGGTTTATCAAAGTTCCGAGTTACCTTACAAAGACCCAAAATATCCCGTAGTCCCTTTACCATCTTGTCTATTCTTTCTCTCTACCACCTTCTCCCCTTTTTTCTTGTCAAATGGAGTATTCAACGACGATTACATTGGTCTTACCGTAAAATTTCTTGGATACGAAAATCTTTTGGAACTCGGGGTCAGAGTCAAACTCCATGGACGGGTGAGTTGAGTCTTCGGTTTGGACGGAGTGGAATTCACAAGGACAGTGTACTTCACGACAACCGAGGCCTTTAGTCTCATCGGTACGCTGTAGGAGTATTTCCGATGGCACTTAAGGTCGACGAATCCTGTGAAGTAGTTTGAGACCTTTTATCACTTCCTGTCCCTTCTGGCCACAAGACGTTAGGTAAGCTAATGTTTCTGAGCCTGTGTTGAATCACTGAGTTGTTAGGAAACCGTTCTTGACGAGTCGGTACTCATGGTCTGGACTGCCTCCCTGTCTCGTTTGGTGGACGTCCACGGGGGACGACCGTCTTGGATAGAGTGTCTTAGTCGGAATGTTACATAATCAGGGAACATCCGGTAATCGACCCTGTATTTTCCAGGTCCATAAGTGTCAGTGGTTGTAAGGGGACACACACTGGAATGTGGACGGGACGAAGTTTTAAATACAAAGGAAGATCCGGAAGACAACCGTGGTCCGTACACATACAGGAAGTATGTCGAACGGATCGAGACTTTGAATCGGACCTCTTCACTTGATAAACAGTCCAAGAGTTGTCAGGGAAGTGGATCCCGGTCGGAGACACATACCAAAAGAAAATCCCCTCCGTCTCTGTCTCGGTCAGTGACGGTCGTTATAGAAGGTCCCCACGACCCTCTCGACTGACACACTCGGTTCAGACTCCAAAAAGAACAAGACTCCTATGTCAGTTTTTAGAAATTGTACTGAATGTATCGAACCGTGTCAGAAGTCGGAGTTGAGACGTGAGGATGTGAGCTGAGATGGAGTCGAGATGTGAAGAACTGAAAAAACACGAAGTAAACATTGTCAGAGTAAGGTCTTTCTTCCTTCCCTTCCATATTTGGGACAACAAGGAGATTAAAGGTCCTCAAGTCCATTGTCTACGTCTAACACCATCCGTTAGAGGTTCTCCCGGGGGTTATTAAGAACCATTAGTGTGAGAACCATAATCTTTCTCTAAAGAATATTTACAAACCGAGTGTAATAATGTCTCCGACTCTTTAGGGTCATAGACGACAGACCTTCGACCTTTGGGTTCTTTAGACTACCGCCACAACACTCTCGATCGCCCGGGTGACACATTCCGGGTCAGGAGCCCTGAGACGAGCCCTCAGTCCGTCTCTCTCTCTTTTTTTTTTTAAGAGGGAAGGAGGTAGAAAAACAAGACAAAGCCAGGAGTCACCTACCCTACCACGTGTGGGTGTAACACCCCCTCCTTTAGACGAAATGAGTCAGATGACTAAAGTTTCTGGCTAATATAGGTTTTTGTGGGAGTGTCTGAGTGGGTCTTTCTTACAAATCGGGTTGTAGACCCGTGGAACACTAGGTCAGTTCAACTGTGTATTTTAATTGGTAGTGTCTAGGATTCAAAACCTCACCAAAAGATGCGTAGTTATGCATTGACTATGTGTATCAGGACTTGGAAGGGAGTTAGGATCCAGTACGACGTCTCAATCTCTAGGTCGGGAAAGTAAGTGTTTTCTCTGTTTCTTACGTCTCGGGAATAAATTCCGATATGTTGACCTTTCCTCTAAATACCACTTTTACTTCCTTTACTATTCATCAAGGAAACATCCTAGTATGTCAAACACATAAGATAAGATATCTTATGTGACAGATTCGTCTGAGAAAAAAAGAAAATCTTTTAGACACTTTAAGTACCGTTGAGAAGAATAACTCTGTTGTTATTTAGACATGTAAAATATAAGCTATAAATCAGTCACTAAAGTTTCAGTTCTAAATGTGTCGTTACTCCGTTTTTCCACACCTAACCTTATAATACCTCTGATTTTCCTACTGTTTTATGCCATGGCGAAGACAAACATGTGACTCCAGGGAACAAGTGCAATCGTAAAGACAATGACCGAGATGAAAGAGACTCGTTTACATACTCACTCACACCCACACGTACTCGTGTATGTGTCACCTGTTTTCGGGGGGTAATACATTTGTGTACACGGGTGACGAGACCCGTCACTCGGGTCAAACGAGATTCAGAAACAATAAACGTGTCACAGGGTCTAAGAGAAAACTTTACACGTCAAGTGGGTTAAAATAATTGGACTTATACTTTGATAGACTACGAAAAACTATCTGAGAGCGAGTACAGATCCATATGGGAAAACAACATTTGTCCAGTAAGCAAAGAGACACAACTGGACGTCCGTAAAACGGTAAACTTGACTCTCGTTTAGGAACGTTCCAGTCTAAAATCATTACGTCCAATAATAAAATTTTGTCTACTGTGAAGTGTGAACAATACGATTAAACCTCTACCTTGGTACAAACAGATTCGAGATGGTTTCCGAAAGGCAACGAAAACAAACGAAACTAAAAAAAAATTCCTTTTCGTCTAGCTCCTAGTAATTTTCCCTTCTCTAAAATTTCGTATGTTCTACTTGTTTTTTTTTAAATCGTGGACGGTTAACTCGTGGTGGTGATGGTAAAAATATTGACACACTAGAACAGTTTTATAAATTGGAAAGATTTTTTCTCGTCCCTATTATTATCGTAGAAAAAGTGTCTTAACATCACTCCTAATTTACTCTAATACGAATATACAACGAATTCTATACATACTACGACTATATATCGGTCATGAGTTGTTTATAATAATTATTGTTTTAATATGTACATCATTACTATTATTACTATTACGACGACGGTATCTGTAGTCACTAGTTTGTAGATTTAGTGTCTTGAGACAAACCTTGGTAAACTCTAGGTCATGTTTGGGATATGAATACTCCAACGAGACCGTTTGTTCTGACTCTCTCGTTCATTGATCTTCTCCAACGTCATAGGACTCCGTTGGTAAAGGGACGGACGATGTGGAAAGGTGGTTCTTGACCAATTGTATGCGTTGGGAGACCCTTCCCTAAAAAATTATAATATGTTCCAGAAGAAAAGAAATAAAAGAACCCGAGGTTTTAGTGACGTCTACCACTGACGTCGGTACTTTAATTTTCTGCGAACGAGGAACCTTCTTTTCGATACTGTTTTGATATGTTGTATAATTTTTCGTCTCTGTAATGAAACGACTGTTTCCAGACAGATCAGTTTTGATACCAAAAGGGTCATCAGTACATACCTACACTCTCAACTGAAATTTCTTTCGACTCGTGGTTTCTTAACTACGAAAACTTGACGCCACAACCTCTTCTGCGAACTCTCAGGGAACCTTACGTTCCTCTAGTTTGGTCAGTTAGGATTACCTTTAGTTAGGACTTATAAATACTTCGTAGTACTTCCTGACTACGACTTCGACTTCGAGGTTATGAGACCGGTGGACGACGTTTCTCGACTGAGTAATCTTTTCTGAGCTGAGTAATCTTTTCTGGGACTACGACCCTTTCTAACTTCTGTTCTCCTCTTTCCCTGTTGTCTCCTACTCTACCAACCTACCGTATTGGTTGGGTTACCTGTACTCAAACTCGTTCGAGGTCCTCTACCACTACCTGTCCCCTCGGACCGCACGACGTCAGGTACCCCATCGTTTCTCAACCTGTGCTGACTCGTTACTTGTTGTTGTTTGTCAGAAGAGGTACCCGTACTGGTGGTAGGAAAACAGGGGAGTGGATTGGTGGTGGTGGGAGTACGACTACCCCCTATTTTGAATTGACTCCAATTCGTTTTTGGAGTTGGTCTCCAAAGTTTATGTCGAATTATGTCTCTGAGGTTATTCCCTAAAGGGAGGGGAGGAGAGTCAACAAAAGACACGATCGAAAGAAGACACAGACTTTTCAAATCGTTCAACAGACGGTCGTCAGGGTCTGGATGTAAGAGGCAGTTCAAAGTAGTACTCTTTCCGACGGTGAAAGTCCTCTGAGGCCTTCTTGGGACAGACCTAATTGAACTCAGTTACGGGCAGGGGTTTGATTAAGGACTCTGATACCTCTTGTTTAATGAGAAAAAATTTTCGACTGTAATTTTTTAAAAAGACAAATTTCTGAATTAAAAATCTCGTTAAAATCTAAATTTACTGAGAAAAAACTTTCCGTACATTATGGAGTGAAGATTTGAAGTAAGAAAAGTAGGTCATATGGTTGTTTAGGACAACCGAGATGAAGGTTTTGTATAAGACTTAGACAAGTGAAGAATAGTCGAGGTGACGACGACGGTACTAAATTTAGTGGTAAAAGAACATAGACATGGTAAATGATTTTCAAAAGTCTCAAGGGAAGGACGAAGATGACAATCTTGGTGAGAAAGTGAGGATTTCAGACATAACGTCATCGTCTCACTATAAAATTTTGTAAAAGGTCTAGTACATTACGAGGACGAAGGACCAAAGGGTTACAGGAATCTTATTTTAGTTGAAGAAGAATACCGGATGTTCAGAGTACATGGATTGGGTCGCGTGAAGCAGAGGGAATAGAAGAACGGTAAGAGGAAAAACAAATTGTACAAGGTCGACGGGACCAGAAGAAACACAACGAGTTCGTATTGTTCGAATAAAGATGGAATGCTCAAAATGTTAACGTCAAGAGGGTGACACACGGAGAACTTCGGAGAGACCACCGAGTCACCATTTCTTAGACGGACGGTTCAAGCTAGGGGCCTAACCCCTCTAGGAGATCTCTTCCTTTACCACTGAGGTCACAAGACCGGACTTTTTAGAGTCCCTGTCTCCTCGGATCACCCAATGCCAGGTCCCTAGTGTCTCTCAACCTGCGTTGATTTGTTGTAGACGGAGTCAAGGAAAGATGTTACCGAATTAAAATAAAAATTCAGAATAATAACACTCTTTAGTGAAATAAACATATAAATAAATGAACAAATGACAGATAGAGGAGTGGTCAGGACTATGTCGAAGTAATTTGAATTCGAACACTCCCATCTCGGAAATAGTCTATTAGAATAAGAAGTAAGATAAGATCGTAGATCTTAATACGGACTGTAACTTATATATTAAAAAGTTTTCTACTTACTTGATTTAAACCGATTTAAATCAAAGATTTTTCTGATATGATTTTCCCCTCTGGATCTCTTAGTTGTCTTGTCAACTTTGAATTTTTTTTTTTTTTTTTGTCCAAGTCTTCCCTGTCTTCATCCTCTTCGACATTCTTGGGTTCATTGTTCTTCTTTGGCTAACCGAGGTTGGTAAAAAAGGTGAGAACAGAACGAGGTACTTCTGTGTTACAATTGCGTCTCTCAATTCAACATGGTGATACCCATAGTAATGGGAGTAGATAGATCTTCTCCCGTCTTACAAGGTAGTTTTGAAATTATTTCGTTATCGTTTCTTCTCTATTAAGAGGTTTCCTTTACATCCCAATGACAGGTTTATTTCCTCCTCACTTATTTACAGAGGGGTAGTTTTTTAATTTTTCGGTTTTTTTTTTTTTCTTTCTTTTTCTCTTTGTTTACAGACGTTATGAGGGACGACACTATAGAACAGTGGATCCTCTATAGTCGAAATGAGAGTACATTTGACTACATACGAATTCTTTACGTTTGTCTAAAATTATAATTGGATTTAGTCTATTTTCGTCTTTCTATGTAGACAAACTTGTAGACAAGTTTTAGTGTGTTGTGTGAGTTTTCTATATGAGAATTTGCAAAAGAGAGAAAATACGAAGTCTTTTTATGACACCAGTCCTCTGTCAGGACATTCCGTAGAGGAAGACCTACAGGGTGTACTTTCGTTAAGTAAAGGGACTATGGATGAAAAGTATGGTATAATAGGGAGTCATGTACTGTAATCGTTAGTAAGGTATCAACTGGATCTTTAAATTCTCATTAAGAACAAAGGAAAGGGAAGAAGTAAAGGGTATGAAGTAACTAATTGTTCATGGTAGTTAGGATGGAGTCTTTAAGAGTTTAAATAGGGAAGAAGTGACAAGGATGACGGTGATTCAAGTCTAGAGTATTGGAGTTTGTGATTTGGTAAGTATTGTCGGAGAAAATAGACAATAGGGTAGAAAAGTCAGTTGGGTGAAGTGGAGTGGAGGGTATGTCGACAGTGTGAACATCAAGATTTTGTTTCTAGATGCATAGAGTTACAGGACGAAATTTTGTAAGGTATCGAGGTGTGACGAATTGTTTTTGTTTTTGGGTTGGTGGAAAACAGAACCAACCTCACTGTCTTGTGTTAAATAAAAAGTAAACAAATTAAGTCACCAAGAGATTTAAACAACATGTACTCACGAAAACGTGTACTTCAATCCTGGAGTCAGACTTTCTCAGACTAAAGTGACCAGATCTCACCTCGGACATGGAGTCAAAAAAAATTTGGAGGGATCCATTAAGTTTACACATCAGTCCCAACTTTTTACGTTAAATTTTATATTGATCTTTCTGTTAAAATGAAGGTTTGTCGTACTTCATTGTCACGTGTATAAATAATGGTGTACTGAGACTACCCTTATTGACTTTTGGACCTGTTTTATATACTTTCTTTCTAAAAGTCTGTGGCCTATAATCCGTTGTGTCACTAGGGTCTCTTTCCTATTTGGTTTCTTCACTTCGTGTGTTAACGGGATCAAATGAAGAATCTCTTTCAAATAGCAACCATTACTACTCTCCCTTAGTTCCGTCTCGGATCAGTAGAGGGACGACGACGACGACGATTCAACGAAGTCAGTACAGGTTGAGACACACTGGGGTATCTGTCGTCGGGTGTTCCGAGGGGGCAGGGACCCCAAGAGGTCCGTTCTTGTGACCTCACCCAACGGTAAAGGAAGAGGTTACGTACTTTCACTTTCACTGTTGCGAGTAAGCACAGGTTGAGAATCGCTGGGGTACCTGACGTCGGCTGGGGCGAGGAGGTAGGTACCCTAAAAGGTCCGTTCTCATGACCTCACCCCACGGTAACGGAATTCAACTTCATTTTGATCCTTAAACCCTTCCGGTTGTATTGTTTACACCTTATCGGTTTTACCGGTTTACACCTTGTTGGGTCTACAGGTAGTCGTTTAGTTACCTATTTGTCTTATACTATGTATGTATATTACCATATAATAAGTCGGAATCTTTTCTTGTCTTAAGACTGTGTACGACGATGGTGTGTCTACTTTGACTTTCTGGACGATTATTAAAAGGAATCTTCAAGTAGTTTCTAAATTCCTTCTTTATTACGGTTAAGATGTGTTTAAGAGAGGGTTTTTAACTTCTTCTCCGTGATGAAGGGTTGAGTAAAATACTCCTTTTTTAATAGGAATATACTTTAGGTCTGTTGCACTTCTTATGTTTGGTTGTAGGGAGGATTTATATCTACGTTTTTAGGAATTGTTTTAAAATCGTCGAGATTAGGTTGTTATATCTTTCTTCTCATATAGTACTGATTCACCGTAAATAAGGTCCTAGAGTTACAATTAAAATTGTAAGAATTTTCTTAGTTACATTAAATAGTATAATTAGTTTTTCTTTTATTCTTTTTAATATATCGTAGAGTAAGTCTACTTTTTAGTTTTTAGGTAAGGATCACTTTTGAGAGTCTTTTAATACTTACCTTCCTCTGAAGGAGTTAGACTACTTTTCATGGATACTTTTTGAATATCCACTGTAATATGAATTATCATTTTCTTACTTACGGAAGAAGAATTCTAGTCCTTGTTCCGTTTCATACAAACGAAAATGATAAAGTCAAGTTGAAACACGATCTCCACGATCGATCACGTTATTCCGTTTTATTTATTTATATATTTTCTGTATCTCTAATCTTTCTTTCTTTACTTGGAGAGAGAGAGGGAGAGAATGAGAAGGAGACAAACACACCTACTGCATGAAGAATACATATTTTAAGATGTCTTAGATGTTTTTTTTTAGATGATATTGATTTGTTACGTAAATCGTTTCGATGTCCTAAATTCCAATCATATGTTTTTAGTTATATCCCGAAGGGACCACCGAGTCACCATTCTTAGACGGAGACGGACGGTTACGTCCTCTGTGCCCAAACTAGGGACCAGGTCCTTCTAAGGTGTACGGTACTTCGTTGACTCGGGTACCCGGTGTTGTTGACTTGGCCCCGAGATCTCGGGTCCTCGACGTTGATGACTCGGGTGTGCGGTGTCGACGACGTCGGTTCTCGGGGTCTCGGACACGAGACGTTGGCCTCTTCGGTTGAGTCGCTCTTCGGAAGCATGGTGTCGATCTGTCACCGGTGACGAGTGGTGTTGGTCTCTTTTTGGGGTACGTCGTCCCTTCTGCGTCGTGTCCGTTTTTACTTATGGATTTATTTTAATACTTTTTAGTTATACTTGGTCGTTTTTGTTAGTATTTAGCTTTAAAATTTCTGTAATAGTAAATATTTTCTTATGTGTATACTTCTTAAATTCCTATTTACAAAATATTCTACACATTTAAGATATATAATTTTTGTTTTTTGTAACGACTCTCTTTAATTTCTTCTTGAATTACTCCCAAAGTCTCGGAGTGATTAATAACTACAAAATCCGGTATATCAAGAAATGACAATCTTGACAAGACACGTTACATCCTACAATTGGTCATGAGGGCTGAAGATAAAAGATTTACGGTCTTAGTGGAAACGACGTCAATCCTGTTATTTTTTACACAGGTCTATGACAGTTTACAGGAAATACTCCATATTGACAGGGACAAACTCTTGGTGACTGGATTTATTTACTTCTCTATATGGTGCAATACCTAGTCTTCTGAGTTATAACAATTTTTATAGTCAAGTCAAGTCAGCGAGTCAGCACAGACTGAGAAACGCTGGGGTACTTAACGTCGTGCGGTCCGGAGGGACAGGTAGTGGTTAAGGGACTCAAGTGAGTCTCAACGCAGGTAGCTCAGTCACTACGGTAGGTCGGTAGAGTAGGAGACAACAGGGGAAGAGGAGGACGGGGATTAGGGAGGGTCGTAGTTTCAGAAGAGGTTACTCAGTTGAGAAGCGTACTCCACCGGTTTCATGACCTCGAAGTCGAAATCGTAGTAAGGAAGGTTTCTTAAGGGGCCCAACTAGAGGAAATCTTACCTGACCAACCTAGAGGAACGTCAGGTTCCCTGAGAGTTCTCAGAAGAGGTTGTGGTTGTAGTGTCAAGTTTTCGTAGTTAAGAGGCCGCAAGTCGGAAGAAGTGTCAGGTTGAGAGTGTAGGTATGTACTGATGACCTTTTTGGTATCGGAACTGATCTACCTGGAATCAACCGTTTCATTACAGAGACGAAAACTTATACGATAGATTCAACGAGTATTGAAAAGAAGGTTCCTCATTCACAGAAAATTAAAGTACCGACGTTAGTGGTAGACGTCACTAAAACCTCGGGTTTTTTTATTTCAGACTGTGACAATTTTTATAGTTAAGAGGGGTTTAATTATATATTTGAAGTCATGTTAGGGTAAGTTTAAGGGTCGTCTGAAAAATAGATATAACTGTTAACCTTAGATTTTACATATACCCTTACGTTTCTTGGATCTTGTCGGTTTATTAAAACTTATTCTTCTTACTTTAACCTCTTAAACGTGATGTAATAAAGTTCTGAATGTTTTGATATCATTAGTTCTATAATTATCATCTCATAACCGAGTTTCTATCTGTTTTTCTAGTTACCTTATCTTATCTTTTTAGTCTATATCTCAGTGTATATGTACCTTTTTCACCTTTGTCACTGTCTGATAAAAGAACCCGAGGTTTTAGTGACACCTGTTACTGATACCGGTACTTTAATTTTTTGTGAACGAAGAACCTTCATTTCGATACTGTTTGGATCTGTCGTATAACTTTTCGTCTGTGTAGTGAAACGGTTGTTTCCAGGTAGATCAGTTCCGATACCAAAAAGGTCATCAGTATGTGTCCACATTCTCAACCTGGTATTTATTCCAACTCGTGACTTCTTAACTACGAAAACTTGACACCACGACTTCTTCTGAGAACTCTCAGGGAACTTGTCGTTCCTCTAGTTTGGTCAGTTAGGATTCCCTTTGGTTGGGACTCATAAGTGACCTTCTTGACTACGACTTCGACTTCGAGGTTATGAAACCGGTGGACTACGTTTCTCAAATGAGTGACCATTTCTGGGACTACGACCCTTTCTAACTCCCGTCCTCCTCTTCCCCATTGTCTCCTACTCTACTAACCTACGGTAGTGACTGAGTTACCTGTACTTAAACTCATTTGAGGTCCTCTATCACTTCCTGTCCCTTCGAACCACACGATGTCAAGGACCCCAGTGTCTCAACCTGTCCTGAATTACTGATTTGTTGTTTATATACCAGTTAACTAAAGTCATTTTCATAGTTCTGTTAAATTACCTCTTTCCTATCTAAAGAATTGTTTGTCACGACTTTCTTGTGATATACGTTTTTTACTTGGAACTAGTTTTGGAACATGATATATGTTTTCAATTGAGTTTTACCTAGTATCTGGATTTACATTTTGTATTTTGATACGTTGAAGATCTTCTTTTGTATCCTCTTATAAAACACTGGAACCCAATTCATTACCAAAGAATCCATATAATTATTGTAATTTTCGTTTTAGAAATTTCTTTTTACACTGTCAGACCTGAATTGAAATCGTTTTAAAAATTTTGAAGACCGGAAGTTTTCTGTCATAATGATTTTACTTTTCTACTTGACATCTACCCCTCTTTTATAAGTGTTACATGTATATATTATTTTGAACATAAATCTTATCTCTTGAGTTTAAAATGTTATTTTTTCGTTTGTTGAAGTAATTTTACCCGTATTTTAAAGTTGTTTGTGAAGTATTTTTATATGTCTATTATTATTTCGTGTACTTTTCTACAAGTTGTAGCCATCAGTTACCCTTTACGTCTACATTCTATGATAAAGTGTAAATGATCTTACCGGTATTATTTATTCTGTCATTATTTACAACCGTTCCTACACCTCTTTATCCCTGGAAGTATGTAGAGATGACCCTTACATTTTCCATTTTATGGAAACTGCGTCCTAAAACGTTAAAGAATTTTTCAATTTGTAGATGGATGACAAGATGAAGATCTTTAAGTAGGTTCTCTTTACATTCGTATACGTGTGTGTTTCTGATCATGTGTTTACAAGTATCGTCGAAGTAAGCATTGTCGGTGAAATGTCCTTTGTTGGGGTGTCAATCACTTAGTTATTTGACACCGTATCGGTATGTTACCTTATGAAGACTCGTTACTTTCTTTTACTTACTAATTATGGATGTTGCCGTACCTATTTAGAATTTTATTGACACTCAATTCATTATTCACGCACTTTCTTCGGTCCGTTTTTGTTTCTTATGTATGACATACTAGGGTGAATATATTTTAATATCTTTTACGTTTGATAGTACATCGCTGTTTTCCTAGTCACCAAAGGACACACAATCACCCCGTCCTCCGCCGCTTCCATCCCTAATATTGTCCCGTCTTCTTTTGAAAAATCCTACTACCTGTACATTACGAAAGTATTTATACATGTATATATATATAAAGTGTTTATATATGGATGTATTTATATATATTTGAAAAGTTTAACATGTAAAATTTAAACGGGTCAAATAAGATACAGTTAATATAGAGTAATTTCGTCATTTTTTTTTTTTTTATTGTCTTTCTCTCTACCTATTTCTCTGTATTACCGACTGTAAACTACAATCTTTGCGTGACCAGGAAGAGACTGTAGTAGGGAGTGGGTATTGAGACTGTCGACAGACGACCAAGGTCCGATAGGTGGATCTTACACGTTAGACGATCCGAAGTTTTCACGTGTAATATCTTATAATTCGTATCAAGGAAGCGACATGTCGTCTTTAATTGTACTCTAACATTTAGTTGATGTGAAGTTATTTTAAAAAATTTTCCCCCGTTTTTGTTCACGTGTAACTTCGTGTAATGGTAGTCGACCGTTAAGTGAATTAAGGAGAAAAAATTTATCAACACATGAACGTTTTCCCAGTGGAGACTTAATTTAGTAGTACCTTTTCAAGATCGTGTCGTACCCAGAGTGGACTTATTCCGGAAAAGGGGTTCCGGTATGTAAGCGAATATAGGGAGACGATTTTAAATGAAGGGTGGGTTGAGACCGAAGGAATAGAACGATGTGATCTTTTTCAAGTAGCGCGCGCGCACGAACACACACACACACACACACACTTCGGGAGAGATTAAGAGACGGAGAATCGTGACATAGGTCAACGGTATTTGTTGTACCAAGTATAATGGTCGAATATCCCCGAAATCGTTGCAGAGGGTTGGGGTAAAAGGATAGGGACACTACTGAAAATGGATTCGTTTCAGTGGAACGGTAAACCTCAGATTTGAACTGTCACTTCTGTTTGACCAAGTCTCGTCTTTACACGTCCGTGAACTTTGTCTGTATTTCTTAGGGTTTGGTTTGTTTGTTAATGGACTTTTATAATCGTGCAGTCTCTTTTTTTCTTCCAGGTGTACTCTTCTTTCCAACTAGGAATTACTGTGAGTGGTAGGTCCCTTCTTTCTTGGGTAAATATAGGAGACTATGAGACTAGTTTCAATAAAAAGGAATTAAATCTTAAGTGACTAATTAAGAGGACTAAGATTTAAACCCAAAGGGTCCACCGAGTCACCATTTCTTAGGTGGGCGGTTACGTTCTCTTTGTCCTCTGTGTCCAAACTAAAGACCCGGTCCTCCTAGCGAACCTCGTCCTTTACCGTTGGGTGAGGTCATAAGAACGGATTTTTCAGGGTACCTGTCTCCTCGGACCTCCCCGATATCAGGTATCCCAACGTTTCTCAACCTGTGTTGACTCGTGTGTGTGTGTTGTCGTTAAGATTTAGGTTCAAGGTGTTTGTTGGAAAATTGATGTTAAACCGAAGGTTTACGCCGTTCATACGGTTCTCTTGAGTGACTGTATTTTCTCACCTAGATCAAGGGATTTTACTGAGGAGTAACATTTAATCATTAAACGGTAGGACCGAAATATATCATCGGTACACTTAAATTATTAGTCAGACTCTTTGGCTGAGTTGTTGATTTCGTGTCAAACGTGTTATTACAGTGGAACGTACTAGAGAACCCTGTCTCAGTCGAAAGGAACCTCTCTAGAAACGTAAATAAATAAAAAGGTATCAGGTCGAATGATAATATTGTGAATAAGGTGTGACATCAATGTATCCATTCGTCTCAAATCTTGCTATCCAAGAACTGATGGACTCCCATCAAACGTAGGTTAAAACACGACTGGAGGTGGTAGTAACGAACTAAATTTTTGTGACTTAATTTTACTCGACGAAAGTATATATGTTACCTGATAATGAGTCGGTATTTTTCCTCACGTAAACTCAATCAAGATTTCTCCCTCGACTTGGATCTCGGATAATGTGTCACACTTCATTCAGTTTTTCTCTTTTTGTTTATAGTATATGAGCCTTTTCCGTCACCTTTGGGTAAGGTCATGAGAACAGACCTTTTAGGGTACCTACCTCCTCGGACCACCCGACATCAGGTACCCCAGCGATTCTCAGCCTGTGCTGACTCACTGAAGTGAAAGTGAAAGTGAAAGTACGCAACCTCTTCCTTTACCGTTGGGTGAGGTCACAAGAACGGACTTCTTAGGGTCCCTACCCCCTCGGACCACCCGACGGTAGATACCCCAGCGTGTCTCAGCCTGTGCTGACTTCGCTGAATCGTCGTCATCGTCGTTACGAATATATACCTTAGATCTTTCTACCATGGCTACTTGGATAAACATCCAGTCGTTACCTCTGCGTCCGTCTCTCTTGTCTGAACGCCAGTGTCACTCCCTTCCTCTCACAGCCTACTTAACTCTGTCATCGTGACTTTGTATATGTAATGGTATACATTTTAATCTACCGGTCACCTTTGAACGACGTACCGTCTCGAGTTTAGTGAACGAGACACTGTTGGATCTCCACACTTTACCCCACCCCCACCCTCCCTCAAGTTCTCCCTCCCTTGTATGTATATAGATACCGACTAAGTACAACTACATACCGTTTTTGGTTGTTTTATAACATTTCGTTATAACATTTCGTTTTTAATTTTTATTTAAATTTATAATTTTTTACTCGACGAAAGAATGTAAAAATCAACTAGTTCTCAATCTTTTGACCTATGGTTTCTATGAAAGAGGATTCACCTTCGGAGATTATGAGTATTTGAAGATCATGATCTCGATTCTATCCTTACACTTTTCATACAACGTGTAAGGACCTCCAGACTAAAAATTTATTCCAGTGTCATCGTAGTTGGAGTCACTTCAAGACTGAAGTCCCGTAAGGACTTTACAAATTTTTGTAAAGTTCCGAGTAGTAGTGTAGTTGATTCTACTTACATCTCTAGACAGTCTACTTATTAATAATTCCCTTATTGTTTTCGTATAGGTGGGTAAAATTGTTAATTCGGTGTTATATCTCTTGGATTGAGATTGGGTTGTTTAGAAAAACAATGGTTTTTGTCTGTTTAGTGTACAAATACTATGTCTCAGTACTGAGTAAATTTTAATACGTTACTGTTACGAAGAAAACTACTTTTCACAAGTGGGATCGTATATATTTTATCATTTCTTCTTAAATTTTAAATTTATATAAGTCTAATTAAAAAACAAAGTCCGAAATTTGTTCAAAGGTTTCATAACAACTTTTAATAAGTTGTGTGGTAGCTATCTTGTACAAATTTTCCATTAATTCAAACCCGGTTTTAAGGTGAAATATTTTTTAGTTTTTTACTGATGAAGAACGGAGAAAGGTAGAAAGTTCCGTCATTAAATAGGACCTAAAGAAGTATTAACACTAAGGAAATTTGCGACAATTGACTTATCGGACTGAGTCAAAAGAGTTTATTTGTTACTTGTCACACTACTTATTTGTGTTAGTTCACAGACTTATTTAACAAAGGAGCAAGTGTATCAGAACTTGTGTTTTATGTCTAAGATAATTATACGTTTAGACATTAATTATGAGTTTTCTGGGTTTAAGACTAAAATACGTATCCTTTGTCCGGATGTCTTTACTTAAAAAAAGTCTAAGGGGGTAATCAATTACCGCCGGAGGTACGACTTTAGTTATAACGGGACATCAAACTAAATACTCATGATCGAAGGGTAATTTCCTATTCGATTTCTACGAGGTTGTCTCTCTCTAAATAAAGTTCTTCAGTCGTCGTGTTAGACAGAGAACAGGTTTTTTTTTTTATATATTATATACCGTCTAAAAGTAAGACGACGACGATTCTTTTAAACCCGAACTACCCACCCCAGAAGGTTCGGTCTGGTTGCCTTCACTGACCCAAATACACCCCGAGCAGGACGATCCGTAGTAGGTCGGTCAGTTGTCCGTCCCGGGGTCGAGAAGTCCTTTTCTCTCGGATCCTCCTTCCTTGGTAGTGATGGGGGTGGGACGACGGACATAGATTCTACCCCGCCCCTCCTCCTCCCCCGTCCTTATTCTATTCCGTCACGAAAGTTGACATGGGGGTGTACGTAAAGGACCAGGAAATAGAAGAAAATCGTAGGAATCACGAAAGTTGGACCGTACCGGAAGACTTAGGACACAAGGTAGAGAACAAACTGAACTGGGTCGTCCGTGCCGGAAGTTAGAGTAGAGGCGGTTGTCTCGGGGACTGATGTGCAATTCGCTTCTGGAATCCCCATCTCTGACTCAAAGGATGCGAAATCAGGTCCCGGTTAGGTCGCGGTGTGGACATAAAGGTCCGTTGGGGGATGACAGCAAGGGGGAGGCGGGGGCGGTGGTCGGGGTAGTAGGGGGTCAGGGGTCAGCACGGGAAGTTGGAAGAGGTTTGATTACAGTGAGACACAGTTGGGGAGGCTTCGCGGGCCCAGAGGTCGGGACTAAGGGTCGGGGCTTCCGCCAAGGGGATTTGGTCACCGCGGCGGTGAGGGCCGCGTCAGACGTCGGAGGCCCGAGGGCGCCACGAGAGTGGAGTAGGTCCCACGCCGACGGCGCCGACGGAGAAGGAGGAGCCGGCGACGACGGGTCGAGGGCCGGCCGAGACCTACGGCAGCAAGGGCCGGCCCTCTGACGGCGCTCCTGTCGCCCTAAGCGCGGCGCAGGGACCTGGTCATCCCGCGCACCACGCGGGCCGCCTGGCGCGCCGTCGTCGTCGGCGTCAGCGTCGCCGCCGCCGTCGTCCTGGGCGACAGTCAGGAGAAGTACTTAAAGGGCCGGGATCGGTCGGGTCAGCATCAATGGCAGGGACGAACCAAAAGGATTCCAGAAGGACGTGCCGGTCCTGCGTAGTAGAGCCGCTCCTACGATGGGTGAGTCAACGGGGACCGCGCCACGTCTGGACCCTTCCGGTCCGGAGGAGGCGCGACGGAGGCGGTGGACGAGGCGGGTCTAACGAAGCCAGGGAGAGGGTGTTTGTGAGCGGCGACGGAGACGTGGGAGACAGTAGAGGGGGAAGAGAGGGTGGGTGATGGAGTTGGACCTCTCGAAAAGTAAAGGTCTGGAGGAAAGACAAAAGAAGGATAGACGAGGTAACAGTGACAGGAGTTAAAGGTTGGAGTTTTTCAAAGAGGAAGAGAGTGACGAAGAGAGGTATATAAGGACCAAAAACAAGAGGTGGGACGTTTAGGTAGTAGGAGAATATAAAATGTAATAAGAGAGGAGTCTTAGTAATGAAGAGGTCCAAACAACAGATCGGAAGAAAGGGAGAAAATTTTAGAAAAGAAAGTTAAAAGGGAAATCAATAATATTTTTGGAAAGAGTATTTGTTGGAGTTAAAAAGAAAGTTAACTCTGAAAGACTAACGGTAAAAGGTGCTTCTCGAGTATCATTTTATATATATTGAACCATAGACGATAGTTTAGTTTTCTCACAAAAGTACTAAATTTTTTTTCCAGTAACTAGTTTATTTAGAAGGTGAATTACAAACAAGCCTTTTGGGCAAAAGAATATCAGGTCACAAAAGATTCTTACCTTTGACTCAGAGGTCGTTGCGTCTTACGAAGATGACATGGTAAGATATGGTCGTCAGAGTCGAATAACCAAGGCGAATTGCTAAAAACCTGAAATGGTACCACACTTGCACTCTACGTAAGTGACCTTTGGTCTAGATCTTAAAACTTAAAACTAGAAAAGGACCTGATCTCTATACCCCATTATGAGAGACCACTACGACCCGAGGGTCAGTCCATGTAAATATTGGTGAGACATGGGTATGTTGGTAAGACAAAAAGTGAAAGTCATATTGTCAGTTATTTAATAATGTACTCTATAAGTTGTGATAATATTTTGTCCGAAACACAATCTACTAAAACGGGTCGACATCCGATTAATCCACAAGACTCGTACAAATTCCGTCAGATCCGATTCGACACTACAAACCAGCCAATCCATATGTTTTACGGAAAACTGTTCTATAATAACGAAATACTACCCGAATATCCCTCCATTGGGGTAACATCCCGAAGGAACCACCGAGTCACCATTTCTTAGGTGGACGGTTACGTCCTCTACACTCAAGATAGGGACCCAGCCCTTCTAGGGGACCTCTTCCTTTACCGTTGTGTGAGGTCGTAAGAACGGACCTCTTAGGGTACTTGTGTCCTCGGAACGACCGATGTCAGGTACCCCAGTGTTTTCTCAGTCTGTATTCGACTCGCGATTTCTTAACTACGAAAACTTGACACCACAACCTCTTCTGAGAACTCTCAGGGAACCTGACGTTCCTCTAAGTTGGTCAGGTAAGATTTCCTCTAGTCGGGACCCACAAGAAACCTTCCTTACTACTATTTCGACTTTGAGGTCATGAAACCGGTGGAGTACACTTCTCGACTGAGTAACCTTTTCTGAGACTACGACCCTCCCTAATCCCCGTCCTCCTTTTCCCCTGCTGTCTCCTACTCTACCGACCTACCGTAGTGACTGAGTTACCTGTACTCAAACTCACTTGAGGTCCTCAACCACTACCTGTCCCTCCGGACCGCACGACGTTAAGTACCCCAACGTTTCTTTGCTGACTCGCTGACTTGACTTGACTTTGTTGTTCTTTGTTTTAGGGTAATATTAAACGTTCCGGATTTTCCCTGTTCCAAATAGAAAATCACGCATCATACCTAGGGCTCCAAGTATCCGTTATCAGTGATAGTAATTGAGTCACTCTTATTTCGACTTGAGAAGTCAGTAAAAAAAAGAGGGTTCAGACGACAACTAAGAAGACAAAATAATTGAGGTTGTGATGGTAGGTGTTTCAACGGACTCGGGAGCTTGACCCATAGTAGTCTCTACATAGAAGGAGTACGTTGAGTAGGTCAGAAATTAAGGTGAAGAAATGATAAAGAAATTCACCAGAGAGGGCAGTACTAAGGTCGACGAAGGTCTTTTACTGTGATAGTCCATAGAGTAACAAGAAAGAAAGTTTGGATTGAATTAGACATAGAAATGTATAGAAAAGAAGGGGGATTAGATAGAAGTCAAGTCAAGTCAGCGAGTCACCACAGGTTGAGAAACGCTGGGGTACTTAGCGTCGTGCGGTCCGGAGGGACAGGTAGTGGTAGAGGGTCTCAAGTGAGTCTGAGTGCAGGTAGCTCAACCACTACGGTAGGTCGGTAGAGTAGGAGACAGCAGGGGAAGAGGAGGACGCGGGTTGGGGAGGGTCGTAGTCTCAGAAAAGGTTACTCAGTTGAGAAGCGTACTCCACCGGTCTCATGACCTCAAAGTCGAAATCGTAGTCAGGAAGGTTTCTTACGGGTCCCGACTAAAGGAAATCTTACCTGACCAACCTAGAGGAACGTCAGGTTCCCTGAGAGTTCTCAGAAGAGGTTGTGGTGTCAAGTTTTCGTAGTTAAGAAACCGCGAGTCGAAAGAAATATCAGGTTGAGAGTGTAGGTATCTACTGGTGTCCTTTTTAGTATCGGAACTGATCTGCCTAGAAACAACCGTTTCATTACAGAGACGAAAACTTATACGATAGATCCAACCAGTAGTGAAAAGAAGGTTCCTCATTCACAGAAAATTAAAGTACCGACGTCAATGGTAGACGTCACTAAAACCTCGGGGGGTTTTTATTTCAGACTTTGACAAAGGTGACAAAGGGATAGATAAAGGGTACTTCACTACCCTGGTCTACGGTACTAGAACCAAAAGACTTACAACTCGACATTCGATTGAAAAAGTGAGAGGAGAAAGTGAAAGTAGTTCTCCGAAAACTCAAGGAGAAGTGAAAGACGGTATTCCCACGACAGTAGACGTATAGACTCCAATAACTATAAAGAGACCCGTTAGAACTAAGGTCGAACACGAAGGATGACTTCGTTAAATGCTGAGAGTAGAGAAGAAAAACAAGAACAAATCAACAAATCAGTACACGTTGAGGAAAGACTGAGGAACCTAACCTCAGACGGTCCGAGGAGACAGGTACCTTAAAGGATCCGTTCTTATGACCTCACCCAACTGTAAAGGAAGAGGGTCCCCAGAAGAACTGGGTCCCTAACTTGGACACAGAGGACGAACCGTCCACCTAAGAAATAGTGACTCGGTGGAACTTTCTGGGAGTAGAGATGATCTTTTAAGAATTAATAGAAAACAACCGAATTATAAAAAACCGGTGGAAAAAAGACAATCGAGATATGACTCGGATATTTGTGCAAGTGTAAAGGAGTAGGGATTTTGTTTCTGAAGAGGGAGATTGGAGATAGTATAGAGAGTAAAGGGAAGGGGAAGATTGGTGGTGGTATAGAGAGTAAAGGGAAGTATTGGCCAAACGAATGTATGTGACATATGTAAACTACAGATATGGAGAACTGAATGTATGTAACAAATGTTGGATTAAGAGATTTTAGACCGAAGATTAGGATAATCCGACTCGTGACTTCTTAACTACGGAAGTTTGACACCATCACCTCTTCTGAGAACTCTCAGGAAACCTGTCGTTCCTCTTGTTTGGTCAGTTAGGATTTTCTTTAGTTGGGACTTAAAAGCAACTTACCTGACTACGACTTCGTCTTCGAGGTTATGAAACCGGTGGACTACCCTTCTCGACTGAGTAATCTTTTCTGGGACTACGACCCTTCTAGTTTCCGTTCTCTGTCCCTGCTGTCTCCTACTCCACCAACCTACCGTAGTCGTTGAGTTACCTGTACTCAAAGTCACCTGAGACCCTCTACCACTTCCTGTCCTTTCGGACCCCACGACGTCAGGTACCCCAACGTTTCTCAGTCTGTGCTGACTCGTTGACTTGTTGTCGTTATGATAATGAATCATCTTCAACGAAAGGATCGTCTGGACCTGAAACCGAAACGGGTATCTGATCTCCATCTAAAATAGATTACGTGTTTAATTTTCCTTACCCCAAGGGTTTAAATTTTACATATACGGTAAAAGTAATCAACTCCGCCTATTTATCAAGTTACTTCAGTGTCGTTTGAGTTTTCGATTCTGCATAACTTTGTGGGTCAAAATCGATCCTACCTCTTCGTACATAGTCTCACTGAAAAGGGTGGAACCCAACCCCTCATCCTATGTTATCTTATATATTTATGAATGTTTATACATTCATAATGTATATATATATATATGTGTGTGTGTGTGTGTGTGTATGTATATATATTTACAACAACAACAAGTCAGTGGGTCAGCATAGACTGAGAAACTCTGGGATACCTGACGTCGTGTGGTCCTGTTTTTCTATATTTATATCTTTTTATGGTTTTGTTGAGAACCTTCTTGATTACTCATTGGATTCGTCCGTCCTAAACTTAGATAGTAAGAATTCCTCTCTCTTCGTGTACTTTACTCGAGGTATAAGTAGGACCCTAAAGAAAGGTTTAGTTCACGATCTCTTATTAGTCCCAAAGGGTCCACCGTGATCACCATTTCTTGGGCGGACGGTTACGTCCTCTGTACGTTCTACGCCAAAGCTAGGGACTCATGCTTTCTAGGAGACCTCCTCTCGTACTGGTGGGTCAGGTCATAAGAACGGACCTGTTAGGGTACCTGTCTCCTCGGACCGCCCGATGTCAGGTATTCCAGCGTTTTTCGACCTGTGTTGACTTCGCTGAATCGTACGCGTATACGAATACGGTTATTTTTTAAAGATTCCTTTCTTATAATGACATATACAACTCTTTTATTTCATAACTAAGTTTTCCTTTTTGTTCGAATGAAGAAAACAATCTAAATGGATGTATAAAGTAAATAAAACCACGACAATATTCACTTTAATGTAAGAATTAAAATAAAACCTTAATAATTAAAGATCACGTCAATGTTAACTAAAACATGGGATGTTAAGACTGTTTAAGTGAATAATTAATATTAAAAAACACACCCGAGAAAGCTTAAAAGATACATGTTCTAGTTCGGTAGACGTTTGTCTAAATCTCAATGAAAAAGGAAAGTGTACAACAACCGAAATAAAGAAAAAGAACAGATTAACGAGGTCATTCTTGAAGTTTACATTACAACTCCTCTTCACCCCTCTCACCTGTAAAAACAGAACAAGGGTTAAAATCTCTTTTTCGAAAGTCAGAAAGTGAAAATTCATAGTATAATCAACGTCCAAAAAAATATTTACAGTTAATTAGTCCAACTGCTTATGGAGAAGATCAGGATCAAACAACTAACAAAAATTCTCTTTTTTCACAATATAAAAGAGTTTACGAAAAAAAGTAAAAAACTCTACTTGTGAACTCAAAACAGGTAATAAGGTGATTATCCATGTAATGGATATAACTAAAAGTATACAATTTGGTTGGAACACAAAGGTCCCATTTAGAGTGTACCAGTAATAACATATTAGGTAAAATGAACGAAGACCCTTTTCAAATGATGATAAAACGATGAATAGAAATATATTCCATATAACCAGACAGTAAAAGTAAAGAACACTTCAGAAACTCATTATCACCGGAGTATTTTACTCGATCCTCCGCAAGTGTGAGAGAAAAAAAAAACCATCCCCCTTCTTAAACGTTCCATAATCGTAAGAAATTTGTTAACGATTTTAAGTGTTCAATTCGGTAGACCTGGTGTTGAGAAGGAACACCCTTCAAAATGTTGATGACGACGACGACGACGATTCAGCGAAGTCAGCACAGGTTAAGACACGTTGGGGTATCTGCCGTCGGGTGGTTCTGGGTGGAAGGGACCCTAAGAGGTCCGTTCTCATGACCTCACCCAACGGTAACGGAAGAGACTGATGATAATGATGATGATGAGTAAATTAACGAACAATATCCAGATAAGTCCAAAAGACAAAGAGAAACTTAGTCAAATTCATCGAACACAAAAAGGCCTTACACAGGAAAAGTAGATCAAATAGATTAAACAACCGTATGTTAATATGTATCGTAAGGGAATATTAGGAAAAATAAAGGTACCCGTCATGATTATACGGGAGAAAGTAAACATTAAACTGGGTACATAAAATTAGGGAAATTTGTTCCCTCGTATTGTTTCTGATTATTATTGACTTTCGAGACTGGGAATTCCAACATTTCTTTTAGTGAGTCTTTCTTTCAACAAACGAGTAAAGGCTGTGTGTTCATACCCATCTTCTCTCATTTCTTCGTCCTCCGCTTCTCCATATTCTCCTCCTTCGGTTTGTTGTGACCCTTGTTGTCACGTCGGGACCCGATCCCAGGACCAAGGTGGTGTCCCCTGTGTGCATTGTCTTAGAAACTCGAGAAATATCTTGATTTTGGAGGTTGTTTTCCTTCTGCAATCGTAAGAAGTAAGGTCTCTTCTGGTGGACTCCAATCTAATTTTCTTGGCCTCTTCGAGTCGTTCTCTGATGGTCCAGATCCGAGACGAATATGGGGGACTAGGAAAAGTCGTAGGAACGGGAACTTGGTAACGATATTTTGACGTGGTTTAAGAGGGTTTAACCCCTTTGTGTCAAAAACTTCCTATTCGCGTTTAAGACAGAGACTTAAGTTAGGTCGTGACCACGTTCCTCCGATTCGAAAACCGAAACGGTTGACACTTAATACGACATGCACGAGTAAGGTCAGACTGAGACGTTTGTGCACCTGACATGGGTGGTTCGAGGAGACAGGTACCTTAACAGGTCCATTCTTATGACCTCACTCAACGACAAAGGGTGAGGTCCCCTTAGAAGGGTCGGGTCCCTACCTTGGGTACAGAGACCAGAGGACGTAACTGTCAACCTAAGAAATGGTGACCACGGTAGACCTTTCAGGATCATATGACATATGTTGGCTACTTCTTAACAGAGTCAGGTACTCATACGGTAAGCAAATCAGTAGATAAGTTTTTTGTAATTAACTCGTAAACGATCCAAGGATCCCTTTGTCCTGTGATCCGAGACCCTCTATTGTTTACTGAAGACAATGACGAGACTTTCTAAAATCTCCGATACTCCCATTTTTTCTTTAGACAATGTTGAAAATTCAAGTTATTTTATAAAATCTAGGATAGTTTTGATAAGGTTAATAGAAGTGTTGGGGTGATAGAGTTTTAGGTTCCCTACCCGGACCACCAGAGACGGATCGAAAGGGTTGTTTCGTCTCTTTAACCTGTTTTTATTACTTTCAAAGTGCTCCATCGAAGATTTCCGTCCCTCATCAAAACGAATCGGACCTGTAAACTTCGTCCGATAGATTCCACCATTAATAAAATTTATCACCGAAAGTGTAATGAATGTCACACGAACAAGTAAAAAGGAGGAAGGAGTGGGTTTAGGAATGAAAGTGAAATTACAGACCTGACACACCCCTGTTGAGTCCATTTCTAACACTTGCTTGAATTCCAACTTGTTTTACTTTCAAGACGAAATACCCTCGAGTGCAACATCCTGTCAAATCAGTCCCCACTATTAAGTTTTATTGGTAGTCGAGACTCTCGTAGTTGTATAAGCGTCGGACTAGCGGCGAAGGCTTAGTGGTCCCATCGGTCTTCTTCGTCCGAACTCCACCCCGGCTACCCGCACGCGGTCCTACCTTCCGCCCCGAGTAAGACCCTCAGGGACCTCCATCGGTTACCGGTGGACCCTCTGCCTCGAAAACTTTGGCTGACCGTACCTTAGACTGGTTAGTCTTCGATTAGACCTATTTGACGGCTTCACCATGGTCATCTCAAAACCGCGTCAAACTATCCTCCACGCCCAACTTCTCGCTAGCGAGTCTTTTGGACGATAAACGACTAGACATTCTTTTCCAAAGTCAAAAATTTATTGACCAAGTCGGTATAATGGTGTATACGGGCTATCATCGTGTCTTTATCACGGAAAAAACAGACGGTTCTCGTAGTGAAGGAGGACTCTTTCAAAAAACAACAACAACAAAAAATTTAATACATTAAGTATGTCCTCGACGACAAATGAATGTCTGTCACAAACCAGACTCCCAACTATTCCCGGTGTCCAAAGACCCTTACAATAAGTAGAAGTAATGGATCGAGTCACAGACCGTATGTTAATCCGTGAGTCCTTAACAAATTTTTATTCACATGTGTTCGGCAATTGACAACGAAAGAAACTAGAGTGCACACTTCAGAGATTGGAAGACTGAGACGGAATTACTTTTCAGGGTAAGACAAAATCGTCGAATTAAATCTATCCACGAAATAAAGCCAAAAACCTATGTTTTACGACAATCAAGACTATAAGTTTAAATACAAATGCAGGGGGGATGGGGGGTCATGTTGGAAATGTTCAAGGTTCTAAGAACTTAAACTGGGTAAAGTATCACACCAGCCCGAAGGCCGTATCTAGTTAGTCATTCCTCAGACTGACGTTATGTCCTCTGGACGCAAGCTAGGGACCCAACCCTTCTAGGGGACCTCTTCCTTTACCGTTGGGTGAGACCATAAGAACGGACTTCTTAGGGTACCTGTCTCCTCGGACCCTCCAATGTCAGATATCCCAGCGTTCTCAACCTGTGCTGATCGTTGATTCGTGTCCGCTTATTACAACAGTCCAAAGTTCGTCTGTATACCAGAACCCCTCTCGGATCTAGGTCCTTGATCTTTCTCCGACCTTAAGGACGAGGTTTAAACGAAGAGATACGTAAGAAGAGAAAAACGAAGAGAGTAGTTGTATCGGAATGGGAATTAATTTTATAACCATAATAGTTAAAGGGTAATGACCTTAACAAGGTCGTCTCCGACTTACTGTTACTGGTAAACTGTGGTACCATCTTCTGTATAGGAACAACTCACCCTCCTTCCCTTCAATCCAGTCCAATGTAGAAACTCGATAAAATTTATATTCTATAATACTAAAACGGTTGGATCCGAGGGTATATGGGTTCCTAACGGAAGGTAAAGTGAAAGAGTGACACGATTTATCGTGGTAGTCAAACAGAACAGATATACGGACAGGTAAAAACACACCTCAGTCAGTAATCCAGAAGGAGGGTTTTAGGAGAGTTCTTTATGCAAAAGAGGATCATCGACATCTCAACATCTTTTCCATTGTTTTGTACTCGAGGAATTGGATACCAATTTACAATTCTGCCTTAGTATAGTCCTAATCCTCCTATCCAAAACCTCAAGTTGTCGAGTTTAGGATCAGGGTAATGATGATCGACACAGTAACACCTTTTTAATGAGAGACTGCAAAAAAGAAATTGATGTTTCACCCCTGGATGTGAAAGAGCCATATATTAGTGTTTATAGGAATCTCCGTCTATTATAAGAGTATAATCTCTACCCCCGTGGTTTCCTTTTTCGCTACCATTGTAAATAAGTCCACCTCGACAGATCTCCAAAGAGGTTGTCCCTCATTTACTTCTCAATGACTTTCAAAACGTTCTGACAGGACGATGGATATTACTATCTAGCGTCGAAAGTCGTCTCACTGACTAGATCTATTAAAGACTCTAGGACATTATACTAGTGAATGAGTGTATACGTTAATTATAAAAAAAGGTCTTAGACAAATTCCTGGACCCGTATGTCGTATGTGTTCGTTTTTTTTTTTTTTGGGGTATGTTATGTGTGTGTGTGTGTGTGTGTGTGTGTGTGTGTGTGTTTCTTGAGACGGATTTTTATATTTTTATGTCTTTTATCAAACACGACCTATATGTTGTATATTTTGTTTTTTTATTTATACTTTTATATAGTAGACTAACAGTCCAAAAAGTATATGGGAAGTAGATTCATGGGTTATTGAGGACGGGAGGAAGGGTCGGGAGAGGGGGTTGAATTTCATAGTCTTTGATCTTTTAATATAAAGTCAAACATACGGTGCGGGAGAGTGCCCAGTTCCGAATAAGTTTCGACCTTTAGGTCTTTTCACCGGACCCGGAACCCTCAAAGACTTCCACATTCCTCTCTAGTGCCTTGATCACAAGGCCATCAACACCAAGGGCTACCCTTCGGTTAAGATCCCTGGCCATCACCTCTCGCGACCTCGAACAAAGGCCGGTGGAGTCGCCCTTCGCCTCTGCGCTCATCGACCCAGAAGCCGTCGACTCCATCTCCAAATTGACAACAAGGCCGCCTCGTTCAGTTCTGTGTAGATGCCGGCAGACCCGGTCACGACCCAGAGGCATCGGACATTTCTACCACAACGAGTGCTACTAGCGGGCTCACCGCCTGCCCGAGGGCAACCGGCGGAGCTACGTCCTCCTGCTTGTCCACTCGACCATCTAGGAATCCTGGGGTTCAAGGACGGTCTCGCGATACGACAGGCGGGGCCTAAGGAACAATCCTGCACCCTCTGGGGACTCAGAAGGGTCCGCAAAGACTGAGGAGACTTCACGCAAAAGAGAAAACTGTCCCCTCTTCTGATGGACCTCTTTTGATTGGAAACGACTTCCGCCCCCATCTAAAAATACAATGGATAAAGAATAATCTTTTTGTGAGGCCTCTTCCCTATCCAAACCGATTAACACTAGTAGGTCACAAGACATTAAGAAATATCTGAGACGATTTTAGGTCCCAAAGATTAAAAAAACGACAATTATTCCGACTGTCCAGGACCCCTTTTAGTCGAGGATCAAGAAATTGAAGAAAGACATCGTGGACTAGGAACTGGGTCGAACGACTGTAGATAACTTTCGTCTACTCCATTATAACGGTGTATATACGTGGACAAACTTCAAGTCATATCATGAAAGAAAGGGTCAATACAGGTTAAGGGTGGAGGAAGTCACTCGGAATGATTTAAGAATGACAACGTCAATACTGGGGACACAATATAAAGATATTACGGAACATGAAAACGGAAACAGAAAGTTATTTAATTTAAAGGATCGTCCGTCTACTGTTCAGAATCAGTAAAAACATAAAGGGTATCGAAAATGTTATCGTCAAAATCATATTATCCACGAGTTTTATACAACGTAACTAATTTTGTTTGTTTTTTTTCAGGGTCTTTTTTCGGGATCTATCGAAGTGTCCTTCTCCGAAACACGGAATTTTAGTGTTCCGTTTAAAGACCACACTCAGGTCAAGGACCTTATTTCAACCCCTTAAGACCTTCTTTCCTCCGACTCTTACTTTAAATATATTAAATAAATTTAAACAAATTTCACTAGTCGAAAGAAAATGAAAGAATATGTTCATTAAATTTTTCGAAAGTTCCGGATTTTTTTCAACTCACGATCTTTTTTTTATAAAACGCGTAAAAAATTGGAAAGTAAGTATATAAGTACTTTTTTTTGTTGAGAGTAATTCGTGTAGTCCACACGGTTCGTACCACAAGTACGTCCCCGAATCCTTTGTATCAGGGATGAAAGAACCTCAAATGTCAAATCACCTTTTCGGTCTAGTGATTGTCTATTGACATTACATCTATTAACGACATCTTCTCCTTCTTCAAAGACACTAACTTGTACCTTTTCCATAGATTTAACTAAAAGCCTGTAGTCCTTTTAGAAGGCGTTTCCTTACTGTAGGTTCGGTTATAATCACAGAGGATTAACTCTTTCGAAGATAAACCAATATACGGGAAAATCCAAACTAAACGTTTATACAAATGAAATTGAAAATACTCTTGTTACTATGTCTAACACTTCAACAACACAACGAATCATCCAATACGACTCACTTTATAAAAGACAAGTGATGTGTTTTGTTACAGATTCGACTATATTTTAGACTTTTTATATCGTACGGGACTTGAAACTTAACACTTCATAAAAAGAGAAGAGGTCGTAATTTGTAAAAGAACCTGATACGTCTTCCTCACTTTAATAATTTTACTTACGTCTTGTACTAAACTTTGTTTCCTCTATCACATTCCTTTAAAAGGAACTTCCTATACATCAAACTGCATTCTTTATCAAAAACGTTCCGTTGGATTTAGACCAGTCAAAAGGTTGATAACGAAACTTAAGGTCACACCCGTTTCTTATATTTCATCTAGACTTTCAGACTTATAGTCATCCGGGAATAAGAAACGGAACTGTGAAATAACTTTTTTAATCAACCAATATGACACACAAAGAATTAAGGTTTAATCCATAGTCAGATGGTTCTACCCAAGGAAACAAATTAACTTTTCCTTTCTATAAAATGTGTTTTTATAGAAATACTAATATTAAGACATCACTAAAGGAAATCGTCAAAACTGAAACTTACTATTGCAGGAAAGATTTGAAAATTGTAGACGTTTTTATATTTAGAAACTGAATAAAAAATGATAATTTTATCTCGTGACATATAAATCTCTCTCACGGATACGTACGTACGACTCATCGCAGTCAACACAGGTTGAGAAACACTGGGATCCCTGACATCGGAAAGTGAGAGGAGACAGGTACCCTAAGAGATCCGTTCTTATGATCTCACCTAACGATACGGGATAAGGTCCCTTTAGAAAGACTGGATCCCTAACTTGAACACAGAGAATACAGAGGACGTAACCACCCACCCAAGGAATCGTGATCGTGGTGTACCCTTCGGGTATCTCACGGACGATATATGGTTGGTAAGGTGATTCAGACAAATTACGTACTAAAGTACATTAGAAGTATGTTCGATAACAACAACAAATCAACGATTCAGCACAGACTAAGAAACACTGGGGTACCTGACATCGGACGGTCCAAGGAGACAGGTACCCTAAACGGGTCGTTCTCATGACGTCACCTAACGGTAAAGGAGGAGGTCTCTCAGAGGGACTGGGTCCCTAGCTTAGGTACAGGGGACGTAACCGTCCGTCTAAGATATAACGACTCGGTGGTCCCTTCGGGAATATAGTTGATGATCCTACCCATGAAAATAATAGATGTAAATATCTATTCCTTCGCGACTCCGATTCTCTTCTTTTCAGAGAAATTCAGTGTGTCGTTTTTATCATGTTGCCTTAAAAAGTGGTCCTAAGGAAGGAATGGGAAGGGGAGGGAAGAAGGGAGGTAGGAAAACGGGGAAGGAAAGAAGGAATAATTGGATGTTGGTGACACAATCAAGGTCCACGGATTGTAGCACTAAACTATGAAGACAGTAGTCCCAAAAAATTGAAACCGTGCAAACTGTAAAACCTTACCTATTAAGAAACAACGCCCTTTTGACAGGATACGTAACCACCTACAGATCGACATAGGAACCGGAGACGTGGAATATATGGTTATCGTGCTGGTGGTGGGAGGGAGGTCAAACTGTTGGTTTTTATAAAGGACTGTAACAACGTACAGTAGAAACCCCTCCTATCCGTTTCAGTGGGAACCAACTCTTGGTGACAAAACCAAAAATTTTCTTTAAAAATTAACTCCATATCAACTAAGTGTCACATATTCAAAGTCCACATTTCGTATCACTAAGTGTCAAAAATTTCCAATCTGAGGTAATCATCAATAACATTTTATAACCGATATAAGAAATTCGACATGTCATATGAGAACATCGACGAATAAATGAAATATGTATTCATCAAACATGGAGAATTAGGAGATGGGGATCACACGGGAAGAAGGAAGGGAGAGGAGTGACGATTGGTGATCAAACAAGGAAAATTAGGTATAGACAGACTAAGATGTGACCTCGGAATCATGGATTGACAATGTGAAATGACGAAACAAGATTCTATAAAATTATTACACAAATGAAGAACCCTCAGACCTTTAATGAAAAATTCTTTACCTATAGAACTAGTTTATCAAAATATCAATTCATAGAATTAACAGGTCCGGTTTATTTATGTAAGAAAGTCAATAAATGTAACTATTATCTACGATATAAAATCCATCAACGAGGTACGATCAGGGATATGTTTGACAGAACAATGATATCTACTTGTCAATAAGTTCATTATGTTATCTCGAAAAAAAAAAAATTCTATGTCTTATGGAATACGTGACAAAAGAGATACGAAATCGATCTTTATGTTCGGATTCCATCTCTCTACTTGAAAAGGTTTGATGTGATTCACTATGAGACAAAGAAGGAAACACTACATAAAGAGGAAAAGTCTACAAACGTCAAAGAAACGGAAAGACAAGATGGAGTTTTATGTGGGACAACAGAAGAAAGTAATGCAGAGTCGAGACACCTGAACTTCTGTCACATCTACATTGACTCATGTCTCGTCCCTTGAGGTTCTCCGTCTACCAGACAACATGACAACTTAACGGTGTGAGGGGGTCAGTGACTCCCAACTAATTAGTAGAATAACAATAACGACAATCTCTTTCTACCAACCAAGAACCACTACGACCGGAAACTAGTCATCTCGAATTGTCCCTAAATTTTTACTATTCCCGAATCGATTTGTAATAACATTTCTGTTTTCTACCGTAAACTATGTTGATGTCGTCAGTATTTCACTTTCAGTGAGTCAACACACACTGACAAACGCTGGGGTACCAGACATCGGGTAGTCCAAGAAGACAGGTACCTTAAGAGGTCCGTTCTTATCAACCTCACCCAACGGTAATGGAAGAGGTCCCCTAGAAGGGCTGGGTCCCTAACTTGAACCCAGAGAACGTAACGTCCGTCTAAGAAATGGTAGACTCGGTAGTCCTTTCGGGTGGTCGTCAGGATCCATTGTCGTTATTTTTCCTAACACCAACACACCGTCAAATGACGGGACACGGAGGATATAAAATACATGTCTTGACGTAAGATTTATGTGATTACTAGAGTTCAATCGAAGTCTTAAACACTTATGAAGGTGTAGGTGAATTAATAACCTAACGATTGTCGACAGAAAGGAAATGTGACACATGTTCAAAGTAGTCCAGACAAAATCTGCTTCATCTTTTGTCTTAATCCTGTAGATTAATTGATAAAAATCTATCCGATCGATTGACACCCGGGAAACACTGACATTAGAATTTTCGTTTGGTTCCGAAATAGAGATTTCGGTACTAATACAACAATACACTCTAGATAGTTATCAAGTCTCGACGGTACATCAGAACTCGTAAAGGGTACTTAATCTAAACTATAATTTATCTTTCTATGGTGAACCTTACAGTGAGCTGGTAGTGTTTTCGTTAAAATTGACATCTCCAACATATCGTGCGTATCCTCATCCTTGAAGTTCCCATCTGACGGACCCGTGTTTAGGATCGGGGAGGGAATGACCGGGGTTCACGTCTATACGTTGTTCATCTGTAACTACTTACTTATTAAAAGAGTTATATTTCAATTAAACACTGACAACATCTTTTAAGTCATTTATGTTTTCCTGGTTCTTCAATTACCACAAACAAAAAAAAAATGATTTCATCACCATTTTAATTCATTAGGGATGAATTTAATATGGGTGAACCATAGATTGGAATTAGAAACGCATACACAAATTTTAATTTATTACCCATTATTGACATTCTGACAAGGTGGATTAAAAAAGTGTATCACATATTACTTACAGACGAGTATAGTAATTTATAATGTGTAGTAAAACTACCAAGACATCATAAGGTAATACATTTATATAAGGTATACAATACAGTGGGTAGGGGATAGGACAATAACTTGTACAAAAAACAAAAATATACAACAACATCAACAAACGAATTGTGTATATACTACAAATACATATGAAAGTTTCTACATCTTAACAATCTATTTTGTGACATGTTTTAAAATATTAAAGATTATGTATAACAGTCTTACTGATGGCCTTTCTAACACGGTCGTAGCAAAGGGTCCTTACCGCTACGACTGACTTGGTCGTCACATTTTACAACCAACCGTACAGTATTAAGGATACGTCTATACAGGGGTCATAACATGCAACCGTAGTAACGAAACAAGGAACATTTAAGGACTTTAGCATCGTACGAAAACCGGTATCAGAGACACAAAGAGAGTCTAACGTCATTACAAATGCTACGGAGAATATTTCAGTTTCCTAAACATGGTTAGAAGTAAACTGGTTGTCAAAAAACGGTAAAAAATTTTTAACTTCACATCAACCAAATATTATAATACAATCAAAGTGTGAATCTTATATCACGAAGTCATAGAAATATCTAATATGAAGTAAAATTCAACAATATTTTATGATAATAAGGGACACGACGTGTTATATAGGTACATAGAATAAATAAAATATGTATC
This sequence comes from Capra ibex, assembly GCA_006410555.1. NCBI lineage: Eukaryota > Metazoa > Chordata > Mammalia > Artiodactyla > Bovidae > Capra > Capra ibex. The sequence goes on along the minus strand of SJYO01007492.1, from coordinate 65,952,381 downwards.
ATCAACATACAGAATTAGCGGGGATGGGGACAGAACGGGAAGAAGGAAAGGAAGAGGGATTACCATCGGTGATCAAACAAGAGACATAGACACTCAGACAAAGACTAAACAATATAAGAAAAATCTAACGTGTATATTCCCTATTGTATGTCATAAACAGAAAGAGAGAGACTGAATAAAGTGATCCGTATTATGGGAGAGACAGGTAGGTACAACAACGTTTACCACCGTAAAGTAAACGGTAAATAAATAAATTGGCAAAGGAAATTTCCCGAGGGGACGGAAGTCGACAGTCTTTTGAATGTAAATCGAAAATACCAACATCAATAAAATGACTATGATTATAGACTCAGGACGGAGGTTTTGTGACTAAATTAACCCAAACCCCACGTCTAACTCGTCCTTATCACAAAAAATTCTAGGGGTCCACTAAGATCACACTTCGGTTTCAACTTTTAGTAACTAGACACAACCATAATAAAGAACCACGAAATTATCGATTCCAAACTAGGGACCCAGTCATTCTAGGGAACCTCTTCCCGTACCGTTGGGTGAGATCATAAGAACGGACCTCTTAGGGTACCTGTCTCCTCGGAACACCCGATGTCAGGTACCCCAGTGTTTCTCAACCTGTACTGACTCGTTGATTGTGTGAAAATCATCGGAGACGTCGGGAGCATAGATAATAGAAGGGACCACCGAGTCTCCAATTTCGTAGACGGAGGTTACGCCCTCTGGGCCCAAGGTAGGGACCCAACCCTTCTAGGGGACCTTTTCCTTTACCGTTGGGTGAGGTCATAAGAACGGACCTCTTAGGGAACCTGCCTCCTCGGACCATCCGATGTCAGGTGTCCCAACGCTTCTCAGTCTGTGCTGACTACGGTGTATTGTTGTAACGAATTCGTTTGTCTAACGGAGACGGTGAGTTTAAATCCTTGTATTCTATAACCGTAATCAAGTTTCGTACACTACCATAAGTGAGAGGGATTGACCGACCGGTCAGTACTCTTTTCGTTATATATATAATCGTAATAACAGATTATGCTATTACAATGATATATAATATGAGAATTAATAATCACAATAATTATATATTGTTATATATACCATTACATCCTCATAAAGAGTTCGTTTGTCGGAATATTATTCAGTAACGGTATTTTTGTCAATTTGATGTTTAGTTATGAAGATTACCAGAGACGAACTGAGGGGACCAAGTGGAGTATTAATAAATAAAGGAATAAATATAACTTTAAAGGTCGAGTGGTAAATAAAACTCAATACTAACTGTTTATGGTAATATAATCAAAGTCTACATATTATGCTAAGTCATAAACATCTATGGCACTTTAGTGGTGTCATTCAGATCAATGGGAGGTAGTACTTTTTTATCAATACTTTTACAAATAAGAAAAAAAAGACCACTACGTCTGTATACAAAATGAGAGAGTCGTTGAAAGTTTATGCATTAGGGCATAATAATTGATGTCAGGGGTACGACTTGTAACATAGGGGTACTGGATAAAATACTAACCTTCAAACACGCAAAACTAAGGGAAATGGGCAAACCGGATGGCGGGGTGGGTGGAGGAGAGACCGTCAGTGGTCAGGTAAGAGATAGATAATCGAACACAAAACTCGTTCTAAGGTGAGAAAAAATTACCGACTTATGATAGGGTGACACATATATATGACGTAGAAAAAATAGGAAAGTAGATAACTTGTGAATAATATCCAATAAAAGTATAGAACCGACAACATTTATTACGACGTCACTCGTATCGAATCCCACGTATATAGAAGAATTACATCACAAATTAAAAGAAGTCTATTTATGGATCTTCAACTTAACGGCCTAGTACGTCATCAAGACAAAAATTAAAAAAACTCCCTTGGGGGGTATGAAAAAGGTAAACCCGACGTGGTTAAATGTAAGGAAGGTTGTCACGTGTTCCCAAGGGAAAAGAGGTGTGGGAGTGGTTGCGAACAATATAGAACAGGAAAACTATTATCAGTAAAATTGTCCTACTCCACTATGGAGTCACACGTAAAGATCAAGTGATAAGATTTATATCGAATTTTAGGATATAAAGATGTAAACAAATAGACGGTCAATGTATTAAAATAGAAACGAAGGAACAAAGATAGGAGTCAAGTCACCTAGCGACACTAGGTGATTCAAAATGAAACATGAGAGAGTATCAATCCGGAATCCAGGTTAGGGACCCTCTTGGGCATATGAAAAGATAAATTTGTAAATCAATAATTCGTAGATGGTTCCTCTCTGACACAATATAGAAAGTTAAGTCTTATTTATTAGATTTTATTTTATTAAGGAAGGGTAGTGTGCCGTCTTCAACAAATAAAAGGGGTCATACATCTACTTATTTCATATAAACAAAGAGTGAGAAGTACATGAAGAAAAGGTAAAAACGATGATCCAATAAGTCCATACTAAAAGAGGAAAACTTTACCGAGACGATAAAGGGGGTCATCTGAAAAAGGAGAGAAATTTTTTTTTCTTTTAACACTTTAGTAAATCTTTAACAAACCCCTTTATAACGGACATTAAGACAGTAGGTTTACAATGATAAAAGTAAAAAAATACTTGTATGGGAACGATAGGTCTGTAAACGTAAGGTTTGAACCTTTGGTTTATCTAAATAAATCATTTCCTATAGAACTGAAAGATTAGAAGTAGGAATGAGAATGAACAAAAATGGATCAACGTCAATGTCACAAGTATCATTAAATGTCACTACCCACGTGTGTAAATCAAAACGAATATGTAGTTTATGACATTGTGAAATACCTTCTAAAACGTACTATAAAGTCGTATTTTTACTCTAAGTAAGACAGACAGAAAGGTCCTGAAAGGAGACTCATATCTTGTACAACACACTAAGACACGGTCATTGGTACGTTCACTTCACCCAATCCTCCTCCCGTGACTGGAGTATCACCTTTACCTAAGTCGTTCATGGAATTTACGTCAACTCCTAATAAAAAAACGAAAAATCTTTTATTGATTACACTGAAACAACTTTTTGAGTCCCAAACCCGAGGGAAAAAAGAGACTTTCATCCGGTGAAAATAAAACAATTTAGAATAATTACAATAATTGGACATTTACTTCCCGGAATAAATGTATCGCGGGAGTTTTATACTATGAAGAATGGTTAATAATGACCAAAAAAAAACACCTTGTAAGAATTTACTTCCACAGAAGAAAGTCAGACCGGCCCTGGAAGTTGTCATGGTCTCAGTCCGATTCGTCGAGAAAGCTTTCAACTTACTTGTCAGGGGATGGTCTACGTGGAACCTTCGACCACGGTACTGAAAAGTCACTCATATTAGAACTAAAGAAGCACTAGTAAATTCATACTTTATGTCATTAATGAACATTAATGTGGACTCTTCTTACCATTGAAAAAAGTTTGCTTTTCCATCGAAACTTTTATCTCAGTGAGATACCTCCGTTGAAAGAACCGAGATTAAGACGTTTTGACTTTAGAACCAAAGACATAAGTCAAACACATGTCATTAAGTGGGACAATAGAACACACGTCATTACGACATACATAGTACGTCATTATCTATTGAAAACGAAACCCTCGAAGAATCTCGGTCTGTGTGTATCTAATCATGGGAACGAATTTGCAAATGACTGTGACATTAGAACTCGTTGAGTGTATATAAAGTGATCCGGAGTCAATGGAGATATTTTATCCCTTAGTATCAAAACAATCCAAATACTCTCTTAGGGACATATAGTGAATTGTAACACAGACCGTGTATCTCTTATTAAGTCAAGTCAGTGAGTCAGTACAGGCTGAGAAACGTTGGGGTACTTAGCGTCGTGCGGTCCGGAGGGACAGGTAGTGGTAGAGGGCCTCAAGTGAGTCTGAGTGCAGGTAACTCAGACACTACGGTAGGTCGGTAGAGTAGGAGCCAGCAGGGGAAGAGGAGGACGGGGGTTAGGGAGGGTCGTAGTCTCAGAAAAGGTTACTCAGTTGAGAAGCGTACTCCACCGGTTTCATGACCTCAAAGTCGAAGTCGTAGTAAGGAAGGTTTCTTTAGGGTCCCGACTAGAGGAAGTCTTACCTGACCAACCTAGAGGAACGTCAGGTTCCCTGAGAGTTCTCAGAAGAGGTTGTAGTGTCAAGTTTTCGTAGTTAAGAAGCCGTGAGTCGGAAGAAGTGTCAGGTTGAGAGCGTAGGTATGTACTGGTGTCCTTTTTGGTACCGGAACTGATCTACCTGGAATCCGCCGTTTCATTATAGAGACGAAAACTTATACCATAGATCCAACCAGTATTGAAAAGAAGGTTCCTCATTCGCAGAAAATTAAAGTACCGACGTCAGTGGTAGACGTCACTAAAACCTCGGCGTTTTTTATTTCAGACTTTGACAAAGGTGAAAAAGGGGTAGATAAAGGGTACTTCACTACCCTGGCCTACGGTACTAGAAGCAAAAGACTTACAACTCGAAATTCGGTTGAAAAAGCGAGAGGAGAAAGTGAAATAATTCTTCGAAAAATCGAGGAGAAGTGAAAGACGGTATTCCCACTACAGTAGACGTATAGACTCCAATAACTATAAAGAGGGCCGTTAAAACTAAGGTCGAACACAAAGAAGGTCAGGTCGCAAAGAGTACTACATGAGACGTATCTTCAATTTATTCGTCCGACTTTTATATGTCGGAACTACATGAGGAAAAGGATAAACCTTGGTCAGACAACAAGGTACAGGTCAAGATTGACAACGAAGGACTGGACGTATGTCTAAAGAGTTCTCCGTCCAATCCACCAGACCATAGGGGCAGAGAAAGTCTTAAAAGGTGTCAAATAACACTAGGTCTCTCAGTTTCCGAAACCGTATCAGTTATTTCGTCTTTATCTACAAAAAGCCTTGAGAGAACGAAAAAGGTACTAGGTCGCCTACAACCGTTAAACTAGAGACGAAGGAGACGGAAAAGATTTTGGTCGAACTTGTAGTCCCTCAAGTGCCAAGTGTATAACGACTTCGGACCGAACCTCTTAAAACTCGTAATGAAATGATCGTACACTCTACTCACGTTATCCATAATAAATAATAAATCTCTTTTCTTTTAATATTTTCTATTAAATCCTCGTAGATTGGTCACCAACTTCCCGTACCGTTGGGTAAGGGTATACGAACGGACCCTTTAGGGTACCTGTCTCCTCGGACCGTCCTATGTTAGGTACCCCAACGTTTCTCAGTCTGTACTGTCGTAGACATGTTGTTGTTGTTTAGTCACCAACATCTGTTACTTATGTCGACTCTCTCCCTAGTTTCCCTGAAATAACCCAGAGTCTAATGGATGTTTATTAACTATAATTCACAAATTAATATACAGTTCAAACTTCCACGATTTTGTCCGTCCTAATTTTTTCTTTTTTCTCCTGTTCTTCTAGTCTCCTTTTATTCTTTCCTTTTCGATTTATTAGGAATCATAAAATCCTCGAGTCTATGACTCTATTATATCTGGACCCTTCTTGGATAACACAAATTGAGCTTATTGGTTCGAAGATGAGTAGTTCTTGTTCGTTTGTTCATATGTCTTAGTTTTGACTTTGTTCTGAGACCGGATAACCAATTCTTTTATCACTTGTAATCCAAAACATTCAATAAAGTTGTAATTTATTACAAGTCAAGTCAAGTAAACGAGTCACCACAGGCTGAGAAACACTGGGGTACCTGGTGTCGTGTGGTCCGGAGGGACAGGAAGTGGTTGAGGGCCTCAAATGGGTTTGACTACAGGTAACTCAGCCACTACGGTAGGTTGGTAGAGTAGGAGACAGCAGGGGAAGAGCAGGACGGAAGTCAGAAAGGGTCGTAGTTCCAGAAAAGTTTACTCAGTCGAAAGGTGTAGTCCACGGGTTTCATAACCTCATAGTCGAAGTTGTAGTCAGGAAGACTACCTGTGAGTCCTGATTAGAGGAAATCCTACCTGACCAACCTAGAGGAACGTCAGGTTCCCTGAGAGTTCTCAGAAGAGGTTGTGGTGTTAAGTTTTCGTAGTCAAGAAGCCACGAGTCGAAAGAAATATCAGGTTGAGAGTGTAGGTATGTACTGGTGACCTTTTTGGTATCGGAACTGATCTGCCTGGAAACAACCGTTTCATTACAGAGACGAAAAATTATACTACAGATCCAACCAATATTGAAAGGAAAGTGTAATAAAGGAAAGATTTATTGCAAGTCAAGTCAAGTCAGAGAGTCAGCACAGGCTGAGAAACGCTGGGGTACTTAGTGTCGCGCGGTCCGGAGGCACAGGTAGTGGTCAAGGGCCTCAAGTGAGTTTGAGTACAGGTAGCTCAGCCACTACGGTAGGTTGGTAGAGTAGGAGACAGCAGGGGAAGAGGAGGACGGGGGTTAGGGAGGGTCGCAGTCTCAGAAAAGGTTACTGAGTTGAGAGGCGTACTCCACCGGTTTCATATCCTCAAAGTCGAAGTCGTAATCAGGAAGGTCACTTGTGGATCCTGACTAGAGGAAATCCTACCTGACCAACCTAGAGGAACGTCAGGTTCCCTGAGAGTTCTCAGAAGAGGTTGTGGTGTCAAGTTTTCGTAGTTAAGAAGTCGTGAGTCCAAAGAAGTGTCAGGTTGAGAGTGTAGGTATGTACTGGTGACCTTTTTGGTATCGGAACTGGTCTGTCTGAAAACAACCGTTTCATTATAGAGACGAAAACTTACACGACAGATCCAATCAGTATTGAAAGGAAGGTTCCTCATTCGTAGAAAATTAAAGTACCGACGTCAGTGGTAGACGTCACTAAAACCTCGGGGGGTTTTATTTCAGACTGTGACAAAGGTGACAAAGGGGTAGATAAAGGGCACTTCACTACCCTGGCCTACGGTACTAGAATCAAAAGACTTACAACTCGAAATTCGGTTGAAAAAGTGAGAGGACAAAGTGAAAGTAGTTCTCCGAAAAATCAAGGAGAAGTGAAAGACGGTATTCCACTACAGTAGACGTATAGACTCCAATGACAATAAAGAGGGTCGTTAGAACTAAGGTCGAACACGAAGAAGGTCGGGTCGTAAAGAGTACTACATGAGACGTATATTCAATTTATTCGTCCCATTGTTATATGTTGGAACTGCATGAGTAAAAGGATAAACCTTGGTCAGATAACAAGGTACAGGTCAAGATTGACAACGAAGGACTGGACGTATATCCAAAGAGTTCTCCGTCCAGTCCACCAGACTATAAGGGTAGAGAACGTGTTAAAAGGCATCAAATCTCTACGAGTTAATATTATATCATAAAGAATAGAAATGATACCCAATCTTTGTTTACTGGATCCTTTCTAGAGTACCTTAACTTTTCTTTAAAAGAAGACGGAGGAAGAAATATTAGAATAGAGAAGGGAATAAACGTAGATTCTCGACAAACGATTTCTACATAAGAAACGGTCTGGCACATAATTCAGAACGGAAATTACAAGAATCGAACAGGAGAATATCGTCTCTCTCTGTGTATGCGTTTGTTGAAACACATACACGATATACGTTCTTCACGACATCTCGTCTCTCTTCCTTCGTTCAAAAGTCCTTTCCCCTGAGTTGAGACACCTCAAGATCCCAAGGAATCCTCGGTGTATCTTTCCTGTTCCTCACCCCCTATACACATTACGAAGCTTGGGAATTTGAGGATGAATTTGATATTTTGAATACTGAAATAAACGATATGTATAACCAGAAGACCTATATTAAAACCGAGTTTATTTCTCACGACACCGATTTTCGAGTAAACTTTTGGTGACTCATCGGTCGGAGAAAGGCTTTTATAGAGTCTGTACGGCATTATATCGGAGGAGGTCTGACGGTCCCTGTTAAACTATCTGTACTCAAACCCGCTCGAGGCCGTCAACCACTACCTGTTCCTTCGGACCGTACGACGTCAGGTACCCCAACGTTTCTCAGTCTGTACTGACTCGTTGACTTGACTTGACTTCCGACGGTCCCTCGAGTGAGAGTTTCTCCTCAGTCAAGACAATAACTTATTAAACGTTAATTATGTCTCAAGAAGATGGGATCTTTAATCCTTGATAATAATCAGGACTCTAACAATAAAAGACATGGGTCATTAGCAACACTGTAATTGAAGATTGAAAAATCACAAGTGTTTTTAAAGATCAAGGTGTTAAGGAGAGTCTACCTTATTCAAATTTACACACATATAATAATGAACAAATGATATGTACTAGTTTCCCGTCTACCTCAGTGTGGGACTCAAAAGTTCTTTTTCAGAATTCATAATTCTATAAAATCAACTTCTTAATACATTACTTATTTATACAGATTTATGAGGAAAACCTTATACGAAGATTATTACCCTTCTACAAACAAAAGATTAAGATCACTAAATACCAAACATTAACTGAAACACTAAAGTAATAGGAGTCTCCGGAACCCGAACTTATAAAAGTTCAAACATATTCCTTAAAGGACCACCAGGTCACCAATCCTGAGACGGGAAGGGGACGGTTCCTGGACCCAAACTAGGGATCAGTCCCTTGATTCTAGGACGTTCGGTCCATCGTATCGGTTTTTGTTTCAAACATACCGTGGCTCTCAGACAAAGTCTGACAACCCTCACAATAATTAGATGTTGTTAAAAAAGTACGAAAAAATTAAAAACAGAGAAGTCAATGTAATAACTTGTCCCTCATACAATAAACCAAGACACACTTCGACGGAAGGGATTCTTCGACCGAAAACGGATGGATCTTCTAAATGTGAGTCTTAAACTACTCGTCGTACCCTTCTTCCACGGTTGACACAGATCTGGGATGAGGAAATAACTCAAACCATTCAAAAACACGGAGTGAAGAGATGGTCCCCTCATCTGTTACGTCTCTTCGATAACTATATCAAACTGAAAAACAAATTTCGAACGGATGATTACAAAACCTAAGACGGAGGAGAGGATAAGGTACAGAAAAAAGGAAAACTCACTTACTCCGAAGGAAGAGTATTCATAATTATTAACAGAGACCGGAAAACTATAAAATGGGTATCTCGAACAACGGGAAACGAGAAAAAACATTAAACAAAACTAAGAAGTAATCCCATTTTTTTTGACTTCTAGGTCTAACCGTACATTAAGGACTCAAGAAGAAAAAGGGTTAAGTCACAGAAGTGGGGGTGTGTGTGTATGTGAGTGTCACTCTGGGTAAAATACCTCTAGTCTTAAACCTTTAGTCTTTCTTACCATAAAACAAAGAAAATTATCTTGTTCTAGAAGATTAAATTCATGATTTTCTATAGACCATAATTCCGTGTTGTCAAGGATGTCCGTCTTCATCACTCGTTCCCACAGGTATAAACATGTTCTTAATATCTTTCTGAGTAATAAGGAGTCTCCACCATTTTATATCCTACCGTCGTATAGTTTCCTTTACAGGATATTCATCTTCCCTCTTGTTCATACTAATCTAATGTAGTAACTGTAAAAATCAATTTTTTCTTTGACCAAAACTTATGATGGAGACCTAAAGACTTCACAAAGTTCAAACGATCTATTTACTCAGGAGAACGAAACATCTTTATTTCTTTTGCATAATATCGTTTCGTAATGTCACAAAGTTTTGATTTGAGATATTCACGTTTAAAATAGTACAGACCAAAACGTCAAAAATAAAAACATCCGTTATACTCAAGTCATTTCGGTTCTTTTTTTATTCTGACGACATAGGTTCAGTGTGTCCTTTATCAACCATAGGAGTTTAATCGAATTTTCTAACATATGTCTCTATACTTTCCCAATATCTACTTGACATTCCATGTCATTGCACTCTGGTCATCGTACCATTAACAATAGTTGGGAACCGAACGTACCTATTTTCGTCAAAGACCTTGACCCTTCCTCTTTCAAATATCTTTTCCGGTTAAAGTTTCCTCGTCATTGAAAACCACCTCCTTATGAGGGTCGGGTTCTACTGAAGAGTCCCTCCTCTATCTCCTTATTTAGTGATAGTGACAGGTGAGTAAGGGATAAGAACCCCACAGGAGAAAGCGAATTGGATTAACCTTTGATCTGTCGTTCCTTGGGTAACTACATTAAGTACGTCCAATCGAAGGGTTTCGTCTTTCGTCCCACGTCTTCCCACCCTCCTTCAAATTTCTCCGTTTATTTCCCTTCGGTTATGTGATAGAATTCTAAAATCGATTTTCAACTTTTATATTAGAAATAATTAAAAAGAAAAGTATCAAAATACTATACAGCTGTAACCGTTTGTACTTACTCGTACGTCAAAACATCATTATAAAACCCTTTAAGGGACAGTGTGGACTATGAGTAAGTTCTGAGACCGATTAGTACCTGTCAAGTCTTGGTCCTGATTTGAGTCTTATATGAGAATGGATGATGAAACTACCTGTACTTTCTTTAACAATAGTCAGTGAAAAGAAGTAGTAATATCTATGGATGTAAGTCTTTTGGTTCTTCGAAATGTAACTGTCAGCACGAGCCTCTTTGGATCCGAGGTAGTTGTGACTTGACGTTCTACACGTCTCTTAGTACCAACGCTTATAACTTCTTCACAATGTTGCCCCTCTTCGTGAGAGTCCATAGATTTTCGTCATGCTTAGAATCCTCGTTCACCAAGAATAAGGTATCCGTTCCTATCGAATAAACCCCAATGGTAAATACGACAGTCTAAGATAGATTATGATAATTCTTAAGTAAAGAGGTTTTACCTAATGTAATGTTCGAAGGTTATACTATACAAAGAAGGATCAAACCAATCACAGATAACTCAACCTTGTCACATTTCAGAGTAAGGTACATTCTTTGTTAATGACAAAGGGTCCATAAATGATTTAATCTCATCATAAATATCTTTGTGCATTCCTTTTGCTTTTCTTCTTACTCTCCTGTAACAGTTTCCAAATACCGTTACCAAAGTATTCATCGACGAGGTCCTCTGAAATGACGACGGTCTAGTTGACAATATTTTGTGGTAAAGTAGTTCCGCAAGGAGACGTCTTTTTGAAGACTCTGGACACTGATGTTCTATATCAGACCAGAGTTGAATGAAAAGTAAGTAGGTCAGTAATAATTAACTTATGAGTATTACACGTTCCACCCGAAGGGGTCACCGAGTCGTAATTTTTTACACGGACGTCATACCCCCGGCGTCCTCTGTGCCCAAGCCAGGGACCCAGTCTTTCTAGGGGACCTCCTCCTTTACCGTTGGGCGAGGTCAAAAGAAAGGAGATCTTAGGACACCTGTCTCCTCGGACCACCCGATGTAAGGTATCTCAGCGTATCTCAACTTGTGTTGACTTCGGTGAATCGTCGGTCACACGTTCCGTGACATAAGAGACAACACCTTCTATTCCTCTAACGTTTTCACAAAGTAAGAGGGACCAAGTGTTTGTAAGACGGAGTCGGTCAAGTCACAGAAGTAGTAGGACCTGGAAGGAAGGAATTTGAGATCTATTCTTGACGGAGATGTTTCATCGGAAGGGACTAGGCATGTCGGGGACTGCGTAATTAGAGGAATGAGGAAGTTTAAGAATTTTGTGAATGTATAAAATGCATTACATTTTTTCGTACATTACAAAAAATCGTGTACCCCATACATATACGCACACATGATTAAATGGATTTTATATATTGATTACAAATGTACAATGGATTCACAAATTACACTCGTATATGCGACAAAAAATAGATAAAATATATGAATAAAATAAAGAAAGTGTCATTAGTAGTGTCCATCAACGGAATTACATATAAAAATTTTAAGTCGGAACAATGTATAAGTACTAATTTACGTACGTACGCTTTAGTGGAGTCAGTACAGGATGAGAAACACTGGGGTACCTGACATCGGGCGGTCCGAGGAGACAGGAACCCTAAGAGGTGCGTTCTCATGACCTCACCTAACGGTAAGGGAAGAGGTTACTTATTTACCCAAAAGGAAATAATACTTGAAGTCTAAAATTGGAAGTACAAATATCAGTCGTTAACAGGGTGACATATATCGAAGTATGAGAAATTTGTAGTCAAAAACCTATTCACTCAGATATATTTAAAAGTAGTATCGTCTGAGTGTCCAAGATGAGTCCTATTTCATTTGGTCATATCCTTTGAAAAAATTTCGGTTTTAAATATTTGACGAGTTAATTAGTTCTCGTATACCCTAAAGGAAGATCACCAAACGATTAACGATATCACAACTATACGACTAATTTTTGTTTCATGTAAAAATGGGAATTCTTTGAAGTACACTAATCATTCTATTCCTTGTAACAGTATCTCATTGTTTATAGATAGCTTGTAAATGTAACACGATCCGTTATACCATTCCCCTGAAATGTATATAAAATAAATAAGAAATCTCATTAGGGTACACTTCACCCACCATAGTTTGGTCAAAATGTCTATTTCTTCGTTTCTGAGTCTTTTCATGAAGAGGTTCGTTATCGAAACAAAAATACTATGGTACACAAAGGTTATAAGTATACATTTCTTTAAGAGTATTGACAACGAATGAAATATACTGGATTATAAATAAAGAGAAGGGTCAAAAAGAGTCGTCTAATCTAAGTAAATCGTTTATGAATAAATACCTCGTGACTGATATACGGTCTAGGACAAGATCCGTGATCCTTATATCATTCTTTGTGACATCATCAATTTTTTGAGACAGGTCAGACAATTTGACTGGCCTTTCTAAGGAACGTCATAACAGTACCGATAAAGAGTAGGGAATTGACAAAAAAACGTACTGTTCCACGAAAAGAATGTCCTGTTCAATGATTAAAGCTTTACCGACTGTACGGACACAATAATTCATTACGGTGTAAAGAGTTAGTTTTGGTCAGGGATAATTCGTTGAGGTTTATCAGGTTTTCGTAAGAGGCTCCTTCTGGTTTATCTAAGTCTAACGTTTTATCAAAGAGTTTTTAAATTTCTTCACTTTTCAAACTAATCTTCAATACGGCTTGACCTCAAACAAAAATAATAATTTTTATACGGTATATAAAATTCGGGTCAAATCGAATACACATAGACCAATAAAGAGATTCGCGAAACAATTGTTAATTTTCTTCTATTACTGTAATGTTTACAAGCATATCCCTTTTTTTGAAACGTCTTCTAAGATTTTTCGAATTAAATCATATATAACCATCAAAAGATCGTGGACACTAACATAAAAGTAACATTATATCGAAAGGATACAGACGATTTTATGTTAAAGATTATCACAATAGAAGTATTATTATCAGAAATGGTAGACCTTTCAAAATCTTTAAACCATCATCAGTGACAACTCTATGGCGAATTATGAGTCACAGACCAAGTAACTTAAAAGACCAATGGACGTAAAAAGTAGAATGGACCTAATAGTAAACAGCTTTATACTCTCTTATACTAAATTTGGTAATTCTCTAATACTTCTATCAACGATAGTCGATTGCAAATAGTTCACAAATGGTAGTACATCCGTAACACGAGTGAAATGTCTATAGGATACTATACCAATGATAATAACATATAAGGGATAAAAATATATGTTTCTTCAACCCAGAATCCGACTCAACGGGTCATAGTATACTAACCATGTCACCTCTAAACTTGATCCCAGACTCCGGTCTGGGACCTGAGTGAGATGTCGGAGTTCTTAAACTTGTATTCAACTTGACTAATAAAGTTTTACGTAACATCTAAAATGTCACGAAACCCTAGTACTTATTTAGTCACATATGTTGGAATGGGAATTTTTTTTTTTTTCTATTAAAGTCGAAGTGCTAAACTTCATCACGATGAGTAAATCCAATAAAAACAAGAATTATGCCAACTATTTTATGAAATTTCCTGATTAATTACAATAGGAAAAAAAGGGAAAACTGTCGTAACCTAAGCTTCCGATTGTTAAACAGGTCAGACAGGTTCTTTATGGCGGTCCTACGCTTCATGAACTTGTACGCGAGGTGAATGCGGTTTGAACGTCGTCATCGACATAAAAAGTAGTACAATTATCACATACACGCGAAGACCACCGACACTTCATCACTTAGGTCAGTGACCGTTCCCTCTTGGATCGTGGGGTGTCCACATACAAAAGTCCTTCGACTCGCGTGTCTCTACACATAATCTTAGGTTCACCTTGAAGACGGAGATTTCTGGAACGTTCTTTTCTGTACCGGACTTTTCCTTTCCAATGTGGAGTAAATTACTTCGAATCGGGATACATCTTTCGCAGAAAGGCCCCGTCTCCGAAAGAGACCCACGATTCGGTATATGTAATCCCTTGTCATCTAACAGAATAAACAAAAAAAAAGGGGATGGTCACAAAATGTAAAAAGTTTGTCGTGACTGACCCCGTAAGAGTAAGAGATTACCTCGACAGTCACTTTAAACCGAATTGGTTGGATACGATCGTTCAGACTTTAGGGAAGTCTCTTCCGTCGGGAAGTCCTTCAAAAAACTGAGACAAATTAGTTGTAAGGAAAACAACCACTGTAAACACTAAAAGTCCTTAGACTCAACAAACTACCGGAAAATTTGTTCTGAGGTCATACACTTCCAATTAACGACACGACGTTCTATGGGACAGATAACCGGGGACATCCTTCAATTGGAACAAAAAGTAAATACTATTAAACGAATAACGTGTTAACGAAATCTCAATTTACTTAATTTACTTAATATAATTCTACGGAACTTTAATATAATATCGTGAGGAACTAATTCTTCGTTTTTACAAAAGACAGTAAATGAGAATTTTCTGAATTTTAATCAAACCCTGTAAGAACTAAAATAAAAAGACGTAGACCAAATATAATTATATTCTCACTCATATCGTATATCGGTCTCCGGGGACTGAATAACCCTTCTGTCCGGTCGAGTAGTGATGTCGAAAAAGGAGAAAGGAGTGAAGAAGTGATACTAAAAGGGGTGAGAAGAGGACGGTGTTGAACGATTCCAAAAAAATTATCGAGACTCGGGATATCAAAGTACAGGGTATTGATAGGAGAGTCATGTAAGAGTTTAAAGTTTTACCTTCTATTAGTCAACGTATCAATTAATTTAATTTTTAAAAGTCTCGTTGATGAGTTTGATGATTTGTATAAATAGATTCTTTTAGACTCTCGTGGAGTATAGACGAAGTCAATAGATTAAGAGATTCTTACAAGATCTCTATCCGTTGAGTAAATGTCATCTAAGACAATTGTTTTCATGGATTAAAAAGGGAAAAAACGAGTCCCTATTACTCTTAAAGGAAAATGGAAGACTCCATCTTAAAAAATTTACCCCTCTTATCCGGAAAATTTATAACAGTGTTCTCAGATGTTACATTGGAGAATTAAGGATGTGTATGACGTTTATAAAGAAATTTAACATGTCCTTTTACTTGGTTGAATGAAGAATTCTAGAAACCTTTCTTGAAATTGGTCATTCGTCAAAATATTGAGTCCTAGTAGTTTAGATGACAAGACTAAGGACTATCTCCTTTTTTTTTTAGAAAAGAAATTTTGTTCCGTTCCTCTTTACGAATAAAATAAGGACTATTAAATATCTTGATCTTATTTTTAAAAAAGAAGGGTGAAACCTGGAGAGAGACGGTTAACCTCAAAACACGTACTTTATTCTTCAATGAAAAATATCTCTTATTCACGAACTTCAGGGATTTTCAGAACAGGGATGCATTACTACAACCATTATTTTCGGAAACTTTCCGACTTTTGGATTTATCATCATGGTATCGTAAACCATGAAGACATCTTCACCTCTCACTCACCGTCGAGCAACAACTCTCAACGTACGACGTTGGTTTACCAGTCGTTACTTTATTTATGAAGATCTTACAAGGGAAGTCACACTTCGAAACAATAGATGATATCAATTAAATGTACGTGTATAAGAAGATCTATGTAAGGATGGATTTAAGTCTCCCCAATTAATCTTTTACTATACCCCACCCCCCACTTATTGTTTCCCTATTTCATCAAATACTAATACTACCGGCTTTTACTCTCTCGTCCTGACAGTATACCGAGGATAAACACAAGAAATAACCTCCTTCACGCTTCTAGATGGATCCACCTTACTTGGTCGTTAGTTTGTCTGTAGATTTTATCTTACACTATTTATGTCAAGTCCCAATAGCTCCCGTGTAATTCTTTCCTGTGGATTAAATGACACTGTTCCTCCTACCATTCTCTTCCTCTCACACTGAAGGGTATGTCTCAGTCACTGAACTCGTTTCAATACTCAATTTTCTTACTCCGCGTAAAACCCCCTAGTATAACGAACCAAACCCAAAGTGACCACCGAGTCTACCATTTCTTAGACGGAGGTCACTCCCTCAAACTAACAACCCAGTCCTTGTAGGGGACCTCTTCCCCTACAGTTAATACAGAAACAGAAACACTGGGTATCTGACATCGGGTGGTCCGAGGAGACAGGTACCTTAAGAGGTCCGTTCTTATGACCTCACCCAACGGTACGGGAATAGTCCCAGTAGGTCTGGGTGCCTAACTTGGACCCAGAGGACGTAACGCCCGTCTAAGAAACGACAGACTCGGTGATCCATTCGGACTAACCACCTCCGGTGTGTTAATTCCGAAAACCAATCACATAAATCGTCTTCACTGACTCGGTATACACCAAAGAAAAATCGAGTCGTTTTTCCGTTTCTGTCTTCAGCATGTCTACAATGATGATATTAACGTGTAATTGATTAACTTGGTTTATCGAAAATGAAAAATTTTCAGGGGTTTCTTTTCAAACATCGTATACACTGTATCAAACTCCATCTTCCTCGTTTAACTCAGGGTGTAGGAAAATTAGTAATATCCATCCCAACTGGGTTGTCAGTTGACAGATCTCGTCAAATTAGTGAGACAAAATTATTTCAAATAAAGTTCACGACACTAACTCAGGTACAAAATCTAATCTTTTCAACAACCTTTTCTTTAAACTCAAAGCATATGAGTAGTTTTGACCTGATTAAAAAAAAAGAAGGTATTGGAAGTAATTGACTCGTGTAATAATCCGTAAAATGTATATAATAATGTCAGGGGAGTATTGGTAAAAGGGTCCAACGGGTTCCAGTGTATCGTTCAACTTCATGAACCCAAGTTTAGGTCGTGACTATCCGTAGGTTGGTGATGTACATGACAAATAAAGATTTAATACTACATCTACACAAACAAGATTCGTGATAAAGTGAAACAGGATAGTCCAATAATCAAAAATAAAAAACCTTTTCCAAAAACAAAACATATAATATGTTAAAGTAATAAAGATAGAGAAAAAGTAAAGGAATAGATAGTAAAAAGGGAAAAAAGGAAAAATTATTAAAAATGAGAACCCACAAACAACCGGAAAAGAGTGAGAACCAAACATTGTGTAAAATAAACGAGGAAAATGTAAACTAGAATTATAATTGAGTCGTAAAAAGATGTAGACTAAGTGAATTCTAAATCGTTTTACTAAAAAATTTTAGAGGGAGAAAAAAGAATGCAGGAAAACGAGCAAGAGAAAGGGGCGGGGGATGTAAAAGATACGGAAAGGTAAAATGAAGTAAAGGGATCTAAGACGAAAATGAATCCTCAATGACAATACGATGTCGAAATGAAGACACTCTCGAAATTTTAATTGACAATCTGAATAATAAAAATATAGGATTAAATAGAATGGAAGACAACTAAAGTATTGTATGACACAAGAGAATAGTCAGTTACGTCTATACGGGGACGAAATTCCTTAGGGACATGGGTTATAATGTTTGTGACGTTCCTAAGAAGTTCTTGTTCGAGGAGACCAAACAGAAGCCATAACCCACGAAGTCGAGAGTGAACACAATGCCTACCGAGGTTTACATGGACAGACACGAGTGTGACTCTAGATCTAGGTCAATAAAACGACGAACAACCTATAGACACAAAACTCATAAGGTATCTTGAAATCACGTGAATTTTGTAGAATAACGGAAGTTTCAATTTTGGATAGGACACGAAGGATTCCGTAAAGATTGAAAATCTGTAGTGGACGGTGAGGAAATGGAGTCGATGTTCAGTCCTTAACGTATACTGAGGAGTCAAAAGAGGATGATGGAGAGTTGATAATTTTGAACCAAAAGAATTGGAGGTTTTATCCGCAGTAAATAGTGAAGGAACGAAAAACCGGATTCTAAGTTCGAGTAAGTTCGAGAAATTCAACCAGAGGACGTCGTCGGAGGAATGTATCCAGTGAGAAAGTAGGGTCATAATGATTCAATAATTATGGTTTCTACAAGTATTTCTCGGTTAGTACGGGGTAAAGGATAACTTATTTTCTAATGTATGGGGTCAGACGAAAGGTGTCACACTGGAGTATAGGAAAGTCTGGGTAGACGGTGAGGGGTGGTGGAGAAACAGAGTAGGTGTGGATTAAGAGATCGAAAGAGATTAGTCAGTTCAATGGGGAAATGGAACGGAGTAACCATGGAAGAGAGGTCTTGAAAAACTCACACATGGAATAAGGAAAAGTAAAGGTTGGATGATTTCAAGACGAGTAGAGTTTCTGGGTCGAGATTGTGAAGAAAACATTTCGGATTGTAAGAGTGTAGGAGGAAGGATGGTCGGACTCTCTTCAACACCGAAGTTTGGAGGGTATCGTTGTACGAACATAAAGGTCGTATCTTGGATGGTTAATTTTTATCGTCAAACACACATGAACAGAGGAACCGACGTATGGTACACTCAGGGGATTCCACTTCTGGCTAACTATCAGTACAGAAACTTAGGAACCGTGAACCATGTCTCTGTACAACCTTCATGAGTTGTTTACTAACATCTTACTCACGGTAACTTAATACTTTTTGTATACGTGTACAAAAGACCTTGATCTGACAAGAAGTTCAGTACAGATATGTGTATTAAAATTATCTTCCCCTTTTGTTGCACCCCATTTTACCATATCCGGATTATTCCCCTCCGGAATAATCCTTGTTTTCTCTGGTTGTCCTTCTATTCCTTCTTTCTATCGTTTACTTTAACCAAGAAATTCCGTCTTTGTTAAATTTCTATTTTCCCACTTCTCATCCTGTACTTTAGTTTAATCTGAACTTCACTTTCGTGTTTTCAGTCCCGTCTGAACCAGACCTTTACAAAGGACAACTGGAGTCTCGGATACCAACGAAAATACATATTACCTGTTATAATTTACTCGAAAAGTACAGTGAATTCAAGAATGGTTAAACAGTAGTCTGTTTCACTGAGATCAAATCACTATTAATGGAACTGGGTCTACGGTACATTTCATTCTGGCATAAATGGTACGTTTTTTATTTGACCGATTTCCCAATCAAAACGGGTTGGTTATCACCAAACGTGGGCGGTCTGAAGAGAGTCCCTAAGGGGGTGTTTGTTACAGTGTTTGTCACATCCATCCGTCACTTCAAACTAGATGTCAGATTCCACCGAGTCACCATTTCTTAGGAGGACGGTAACGTCCTCGGGGTCCTCTACGTCCAAGCTAGGGACCCAGTCCTTCTAGGGGACCTCCTTCTTTACTGTTGGATAAGGTCATAAGAACGCATCTCTTAGGGTACTTGTCTCCTTGGACCACCCGATGCCAGGTACCCCAGGGATTCTTGACCCGTACTGACTCGCCGACTCTTACGTACGTGTGTGTCAGCCCGATATGACGTTATAAATTCTACACAAACGTGTCAGGTAAAGAGTCGGGTATTGAACGACAAAGGTCTTCTCCCGTCGTTTTAAGGTTAGACTCCTCAGAAATGGTGAAGGAGTTTCATTTCGTCATAAAGGAACTCTCCTTTTGTTGACATGACATTTCTCTTGTTGTCGGGAATTTTAATTACTAGAAAATGCACTGTCTACTCCCTTTAGGGCCATGATATTTTCGGTATTGTTCGTCAGTGAGTAAAGTTTATTATGAAAGTAAGAGGCATTAGAGACTTCTTTTATTAACCCCGACAAAGAAATTAGAGTAAAATTGCTAAACTGGACACATTGGTCTTGGGTAGGGGAGTAGGTAGGGGTCGGTCAAAAAGGTAAATTGGGGTCTAAAAGTGTAGAGTGTAACGTGACCAAAAATTTATTTTTACTAAAATTATCTTTTCATTCTACAAGTCAGGACTAAGAAAGGTAAATTCTACAGACCGATTCAGGTTTCTTACTAAAGGTTTCCACAGGTTTATAGACAGTACCTCAAACACGGTAAACCTCGTTTACAATCGACATAGTAGACAAAGACAATAATAAAGTCAAACAAAATTTTATAGGAACACGAAAATCTGGAAGATTCCTGAGTCGTCGATTGCAAATTTGACTGGAAAAAACAACAACAAAAACTTAACAAGAATTATCGTATATACCATGAGAGTATGAACAAAAGTGCAACTATCGGTGCCAGTGGCAAAATGTCTATTTAAAAGAGTAGACATTCGTCTTATCGACGAGAAACGAATCTTTCACGTCCTTCCACGGAGTCTACTGTTCTGTCGGGTTGCCCACCGATAAAAGGGAAAAAGATTATTTACTATCTTCTCGACTAAGTCTTAGACTACGAAAAAACCAGACGAGATGATGTTAGTCTCTACTCCATCTTTCTGAAAGCCAATGTCAAAAAGTAAAAGAAGACGAAAACAACCAAGTACAGACCGAGACGTGAAAACTTTTTTTACTAGACAAAGAGCGAGATGGGGGTAAAACGGTGGAGGTTCAGTCTCAGAAGAAAGGTAAGGTCGATTTGGAGAAGGACAAGAATTCTTAACGTAGTGTAAGAACCGAATGACATCTGGTTGTGGGGGTGTGACCGTGGTCCCTCACATACCCGGAAGAAATAACCAACTTTCAAGAACGGACCACTCGTGTGTTATACAGCGAGTGAAGGACTGAAGGTGAGGACCGACTTAAACAGAGAACCTTTTTTTATGTATGAAGAGTCTGAAAACAAACAAAAATTAAGGGGAAATGAAAAAGGTACAGGAACCTTACTCGTTCTAAAAGGGTTCATCTTCGGTATAACTTCCGGAAAACTTCATCTCGTACACACACAGAGTCACTTACTCTACAGATGGAACAACAAGGATTAAGAAGTGAAATGGGAGTGAAAGTTGGGTCAAATTAGTCGTAACCGAGGGTGCCACAACTTCTTATCTTTCCCGAAAGTGATTTGTGTCATTAGAGGGGGGTGGGGGGTTATAATGGTTTTGGTTTCCTATCTAGGTAGAGATAGAATGAACTGATACGGGTCGAAGACTACACTAACTGGAGGAACTGTCTGAGTAGTAGAAGGACACCAGAGGTGTGTCAATAATAAAAGGACGACATTAGTACCGAGCAGTTATAGGAAACGTTCAAGGAGAAAGAGATCTCAATCACAAGGAATTCTGGGTAGGATACAGTCGGAGAAAGGAAATGTGAAAGAGACTCTTCAGTGTAGGGGAGAGTACCGAAAACAACTCTAGAGATACGGTTACTGAAGGTTTAGAGATGAAGAGGATTGAGGTCTGAGTTGACGGAAGCTCTTAGAGAGATGGACCTTTAAGGACTTTGGTATAATCGTGTGAGGGAAGTTTGATAAGGGGGAGACGATGACGACGACGATTCAGTGAAGTCAGTACAGGCTGAGACACTCTGGGGTGTCTGCCGTCGGGTGGTCCGAGGGGACAGGGACCCTAAGAGGTCCGTTCTTGTGACCTCACCTAACGGTAAAGGAAGGGGTTACGTACTTTCACTTTTCACTTTCACTTCAGCGAGTCAGCACCGCCTGAGAATCATTGGGGTACCTGACGTCGGGTGGTCCGAGGAAGGAGGTACCCTAAAAGGTCCGTTCTCATGTAGATTTATACACAGTGTTATAGGTGGGTCTACGAGATCGGTCTTTGGATCCCACGTAGGAACTAATGAGAACGAGTGGGAGGTGGAAGGCAGTTATTGGTTCAGGTCATTTTAGATTAGGAAACCTAAATGGGTGAGTGGAAATAGGGATAGACCGGATTCACTAGTGGAGACCTAAAGACGTTAAGAAACGATCAAAGAACGGAGATCAAAAAGAGGGGAACCTAGTAAAAATGGTCAGTGGTCTTTCAAAAATTATTTACATTAAGACTATTTAAGTGGAGGAAACAAATTTTAGTAAATGAACGAAGGGTGACAGGAATCCGATCTCGAGGTTGAGGAATCGTACCGAATATTCGAGAAGTACTAGCCGTTGGACGGATGGACGGTAGACACGAGGTGAGGGTGACCTAAGGTCACAAAGTTTATGCATGGCGAAGGAGAACAAAGAACTGGAAGTGTTTATGAGAGGAAACGGACCTTACGACATAGTCTTGGAGTTTGTATGGATCAGATTTAAGATGGGGGTGTAACAGTAAAGAGACTAAGGAGTCAGTATTAACTTAAACCTGTGTTAAGATTTAATTGAGCTTAATTTTGGGTTTAATTAGAATAGGGTCGACTATATAAAGAATAAAGAGACTTTTTATGGTAGGTTCCTATACAAGATTACTTTTTACATAAACTTGATTAATTGAATCTAGTCCTAACTGAAAATGGTATTGACTTATATTTGACCTTGTATAAAAAATTTAATGACCCTACAAAGGAACTAATAATAAGTAGTACTGTAAGACAGAAACCTTAAAAAACAAGTAAAGGTCAACCGAAGATGACGAGAGGACAGAATGGAGAGTCGGGAAGGGGAGACCAATCGGATATGAACGGGAAGCAACCTAGGTCAAACGTACGTCACCATCGACGACACCCCGACGCCAATTTATCTTGACGAGTCTGACGTTGTCCTTTCGTGACTTAGCTTTCGTTCCCTCTCCTTCGTGTTTGGCTATGGGTGGTGTTTCGACGACTCACGGGTCGTACTGGGTTCGGCGTGGGAGACTACCCCTCAGAACACCTCCTCATTCTTCGGTGTCTCAAATTATTTAGTAGTCGTGTCGGACGAGAGGTGAAGGGCACTAGGTCGGAAGGACCCAATGTACCTACAGTGGTTCAAGACCGGATCCTTTCACCCACTACCGTCTTATCGGTGGTCTCTTCATCCCCCATCCCCTTTCGGGGAGTCTACTTACCGACACCTGGTAAATAGAGTTTGACAGGTATCCCAGGTCGAGACATTCGTCTTTCTCGGGACCATATACTCACAAAGTTTCCCCGACAGATAAACTCACTAAAGGTCTACATCCAAGGGTACAAGGGACTTTATAGAAAGGATGGACGGAATTTTCGACGAATTCATGACCGGTCATGATAAAATAAAATATCGACTTCTATTCCGGGAACATTCTGCGTTAGTCTCTCGAAATTTAAGTATAGTTCCATATTTACTGATAAAAGTCTAAGAGAGGACTGAAGCTACCTCCCTCTTTCTCTTCCCTTCCTCCTCTCTCGTAGTGTCTACATAAGGGGGATGAAATACTTAATCGGGTACGGACGGGACCAATAAATACAAACAACGGAAACGATAGTTTCCTCTGCGATACCTCTCCCTTTACCGTTGGGTGAGGTCATGAGAACGGACCCTTTAGGGTACCCGTCTCCTCGGACCGTCCGATGCCAGGTACCCCAGTGTTTTCTCAGTGTATACTGAATCACTGATAGGGTGTTGTCGTTGGGACACCATCGGTCGGAGGTCCCTCTGGGAGTCACTAGGAACGGAGACACATATGGGGTCCATCAGAGGGGCGTGGCTTAGTCTCGACTTGACACACCGGTCAATCACTTCTGTTGATATATGTTGAAGACTCCTATCCAGCATTTTCAGAGACACCGTAGACGGAACAAGAGACCCGAGTGGAAAGACCCCTTCAATCGACAGTACGGTACTCCTGTAAGTCCGTCGAGACGGTTCTCCTGGTGTACTCGCATTCCCTCCGGAGGGTGGTCACCGGTCGTGGTACACCGAACGATCGGTACACTGACCCGATGGAAATTAAGAGGTAGGGGTTAGTTCGAAAGTTTACTAACGTCAGTCATAGACCTATTTTGAGTAGTTTTATTTTTTTGAGGACTCGGGGGGTTTTGGGGTCTATTTGGGTGACTTTGATATTCTTTTATTTACAGATAACAAAATAAAATTTTTTTTTCCTTTGCGATTAACAAGTCGTCGGTCTCAAGATCCCTTCCTCTACCTTTCACACCTCTTTACACATCATTGATCTAGATCCAAAATTTGTGACCACTCCAACCCTTGACGAACTTTAACGTCTCAGAGTGTCACTAGGTCAGGAATAATGGAGGCTTAGACCTCTCCACTCTACCGGGACGAAAACGTCGACCTCTCCGTCTCCTGTCTTTGGTCCCCAACGGTAGAACCAGACGTCCTTTTCGACAAAACGAACCGACCTTCACCCGTGAACACAGAAGTGTCTCACGGTCTGAGTGTGAAGTCTATTGTCTTGTCCTTTATGCCACTCACGTCGTCCCTCCCCTCTCTCTTCCATGACACATGGGTTCTGATAATTCAATGGGTCCCCGGAGAGACGTAGTGTGAAAAGACAGGGAATTCGTCACCCTTGACTGATACCCCTCGTGACCCTTCGTCCACTTTGCACTGGACCTCCATGTAGACAAAGAGAACGTCGTAAGAATGGGGAGAACAGTACAAGTCGAAGAATGAAGAGAAGTTGGGTCTTTTAGAAGGTTCTAGATCTAGTAGTTACTTTAAATTTACCTCCTTATACCCGTAGAACTATCCTCCATTCCCTTTCTTAAGACCTCAACTACCTGGTAGAGAAAGTGTTCCGGTCTCGGTGTTCATTTTTACACAGGAGACAAAATCATTGGGGTTTTCGACATTCAACCTTCCCTAGGATTAGTTCCTTTTTTTCCTTACCTCAATATCAGTCTACTGAAACAAAACTTTGAGAGGAGGGAGGAGGAAGGAAGGAAAGGAGGGTCTTTCCTCCTCTCCCCTTATATCGGTATCTTACCTTATTAGGAACTTCGAGTCTCCTTACCCCGGTCGAAGGGTTCGGACTCACGGGACGGGTCCCAGACGGGTGAAAAAAGTCGTTAGTTCCTGTAAGAAGGAAGATTTGGGAGTTCAACACAAATTATTAATAGACACTAGGTTCGACGTCCCTGTCTCACTGAAACGAGGGGACCACGGTAGAAAGTCGACCACTGGACGGAATTATGTAAGGTAAGAAATTCCTTTAAGTATTATACTCATGTTTCTTCCCCTCTGTTCCTCACACTCGATTAAAGACTTTTTTTTTTTTTGAATGAATACTTTCTTCTCTCTCTCCAATCAATCTCCCGTACACTTCATTTCTTACCTAAAAAAAAAAAAAAATTACTTCTCTCCAAATCCCTACACGTGTTTCTCACATCACTCTCTAGAACTCGTTCAATGAAGTAAGGATTTGTAACTAAGAAAGTAGACCCCTTTTGTCTTCAAAGATACTTCTAATGTTAATTTTAGTTTGGGTGTCATTGTCGAACACGTGACGTTTCGGGAAATTTTATACAATTAATAACATTGATAGTAGTAGATCACTGATATGTCTACTCATTCGGGATCAGTGTCGACAAAGCAGAGACAGAGAACATGGGACATACTGTCTCGACACTCCTTCTCTACTCGAGAACTCATCCGTCCCGGCTCTGTGTATTCCTTCTCCGATTAATTATCACCACACTATACAAAGAACAGTACGAAACTTGGAAACCCCCTACCACAGACACACACACGAGTAGGTATATACACAGAATGTGCTATGAAACGATGGTTTATGATGCTTTACATCGGATAAGAAGTGGAAAGTGACATAAGAATAAAATTAATTGTATATAATGAAAATTAAGAGTAAATTTTTTGTCTATGTAAAATCTAGAGAGGTTTTCCGAGATTAAATCTCTTTTGTAAAAATCTTTAATTTTGATGGGAAGAACTTTACGTTCCCTTACATGTTTATTATAAATCTATACTTAAAAACGAATCTGTTTCCTCGTAAAAGGATCTTCAATGGACGACAATTAGGTGTCGAAAACATCCTTCCTAATTGGAGAATAGAAAAGACCGATAAACGTCCTAACGTAATATTAAAAAGAAACTTCGTTTTAACCGGTGTCATTAGTACTCAGGAAACGGTTTGTGAAGGGTAGTTAAGATGGGTCATAATATGTGAGTCGCTTCGTCAGAAATGGGAGTAGTAGTAAACGAAACGGGGAAAGAAACTCGGTAGAGTGGGGGTAAGGATGTGTTAAACGTCATTTTAATAGGACGCTTAAGGTGAGGGTGGAAAGGGAGGGGAAAGGGTACACCGAAGGATTGTGACTCCACTAAATACGGAAGTAAAGAACCACGTGGAGAAATGGGCAGGGAATAGTAGGGAGGAGGTGAGGAAACATGAGGAGAAGGGGACCGGGGAGACGTGGAGGTCGTAAATAAGGATGGTTAGGGAGTCCGGTCAGGTATCGTCCGAGGAAGTACGTAATGTGCTTGTTTACAAAGCTCGCGTGACTTGTCTTGTTGGACCACAGAAAAAGGTTATTGCTTATTTTTATCGACATAAGTCTATATTAAATACAGGACATTTCAAGTGTACAAATCCCACATGTTAAGTTACAAACCCGAAGGGAGCACCGAGTCACCATTTCTTAGACGAACGGTTACGTCCTCTGTACACAAGTTAGGAACCCAGCCCTTCTAGGGGACCTTTTCCTTTACCGTTAGGTGGGGTCATAGGAACGGACCCTTTAGAGTACTTGTCTCCTCGGACCACCCGATATCAGGTACCCCAGTGTTCCTCAACCTGTGTTGTATCGTTGACTTGTTGTTAAGTTACCGGACATCATATATACATCTCAAAATGTAGATAATGGAATTAATTAAAATCTTGTAAAAATAATAGGCGGTTTCTTTCGAATATGGTCCATTATCAGTGAGTCATAAAAGGGAGTGGTAAAGTGGGAAAACACGGGGGATTAAGATCCATTGGTTATCATCCGAGAAAGAAAAATATCTAGACGGAGAAGATTTGTAAAATGCATTTACTCTAGGTATGTAATCACCAGAAACCACTGACCGAAGAAAGTGGATGTATTACGAAAAGTCCAAGTTGGTGTAACATCGTACACCATAGACGTGAAGTAAAGAAAAATAACGGTTTGTTACAAGGTAACATGTCTTATAAAAGCGAATAGGTAAGTAGACAACCACCTGAAAACCCGACAAAAGTAAACCTCCGATAATATACTCATTTTGATGATACTTGTAAATACACGTTCAAAAACATACCTGTATTCATCAAAAAAGAAGAAGAAAAAAAAAAACTATCTATGGAATTCCATTGAGATGAAAATCGTAAATCTCCCTGACGGTTTAACAAAAGGTTTCACCGACGTGGTGTGAAGAATAAAAGAGTGTTCGTCATATACTCCCAAGGTTAAAGAAGTATAGGATTGGTTTTAAACAATTACAGACGGAACGAGTAATTTAGATCAGATCACTCACTCTTCACCATAGAGTAACACTAAAAGTAAAAGTAAAGAACTTACTAAAATGTACACGAATAATCGATAAACATATTCGTAAAAGAAACCTTTTTATAGATAACATTAATGAGTAAAAATTAACCTAATAAACAGAAAAATAATAACTTAACATTCTCAAGAT
The DNA here is from genome assembly GCA_006410555.1 of Capra ibex. NCBI lineage: Eukaryota > Metazoa > Chordata > Mammalia > Artiodactyla > Bovidae > Capra > Capra ibex. Next base: position 65,924,742 of record SJYO01007492.1, on the reverse strand, counting down.
CTATGTTCAGGGAGTAGGCTAAGTACTAAGTGTTTATAAAAGAGGGTAAGATACCCAAAGGAAAAGAAGTATCTCAGGACACTTTGTGTTTTTCAAAAATTAAAACTAGTTCAAGTTAAATAGTTAGAAGAGAAAATAGGGAACACGAAAACCACGACAGAGATTCTTTATCAACGGATTGAGTTCCAGTGTTTCTAAAGAAGGGTACAAAAGAAGATATTCCAATTATCAAAATCGTAGATGTAAATTCGGATTTCTAGGGAAAACTCAATTAAAAATACATGCTATAAACCATCTCCAGGTTTACTTAAGAAAACGTACACCTATAAGTAAACGGGGTTGTAATAAACAACTTTTGTGATAAACAACTGTCCTGATAAGAAAGGGATATCAGGACTGAAAAACAGTTTTTAGTCAACATAGTGAAATATCTAACGATTAAGACAAAGTAACTAAATATACAATAACAACAAGTCAGTGAGTAAGTAAAGACTAAGAAACATTGGGGTACCTGACGTCGTACGGTCCGATGGTACAGGAAGTGGTAGAGGACCTCAAACTAGTTTGAGTACAGGTAACTCAACCACTACGGTAGGTTGGTAGAACAGGAGACAGTAGGGAAAGAGGAGGACGGAGGATAGAAAGGGTCGTAGTCCCAGAAAAGGTTACTCAGTCGAGAAACGTCGTCTACCGGTTTCATAGTCTCGAAGTCGACGTCGTAGTCAAGAAGGTCACTTATAAGTCCTAACTAAAGGAAATCCTAACTGACCAAACTAGAGGAACGTCAGGTTCTCTGAGAGTTCTCAGAAGTTATGGTCAAAATTTCGTAGTTAAGAAGTAGTGAGTCGGAAGAAATACCAGGTTGAGAGTATAGGTATACTGAGGACCTTTTTGGTATCGAAACTGATCTACTTGGACACAGTCGTTTTCTTACAGAGACGAAAAATTGTGTGACAGATCCAAACAGTATCGAAAAGAAGGTTCCTCGTTCGCAGAAAATTAAAGTACCGACGTCAATGGTAGTGTGACTAAAACCTCGTCTTCTTTTATACAGACAGGAATAAGATCATGGTGTGAAAATTTTTTACTAAGGTCCCATGGAAAAACATTAAATAAATAAATAAAAACAGACACAACCTGGAAACAACGACACGAGTCTGAAAGAGATCAACACCACTCACCACCCGACGAGAAACAACACCACACACCCGAAGAGTAACGTCACCGAAGCGAACAACGTCTCTTGTCCATGATCCCGTACACCCGAAATTATCGACGTCGTGTACTCGAGTCATCAATACCACGTACCCGAATCAACGAGGTACCGTACATCCTAGAAGGACCTGGTCCCTAACTTGGACCCAGGGAACGTAACCGTCCATCTAATAATAGGCGAAAGGATGGTACCTTCAGGGTGTGACAGAACTAATGACAACAAAAAGTCATTCGAGACTTTAGTCCTTGACACTTAGACGGTTGAAAACAAAAAGTTCTAGTAGACCGATAAGAAAACAACAAAACAACTAAGTGAAAAATTAAACAAAAAATTAATCTCCTATTAACGAAATGTTACACGACCAAAGACGGTATGTTGTTACGTTTACTCAGTATTAACAACACACACACATATATATATATATGTGTGTGTGTATACGTCTATATACATATATATATATATATATATATACGGGAGGGAGGGAAACCTCGGAGGGAGGGGCAAAGAGTAAGTAGGGTGGGAAGGTCCGACAGTGTTCAGCGGTCCAATCCGACACAATAAATCATCAAAGGGTGATTAACAGACAAAATGTGTGTTATCTCACATATACAGTTACGATGAAAGAGTTAAACAGGATGGGAGAGGAAGGGGGTAACACAGGTGTGTAAGAAAGAGATGTAGACACAGAGGTAACACACACACGAGTCAACGAGTCAACACAACTGAGAAACACTGGGGTACCTGACATCGGACGGTCCGAGGAGACAGGTACCTTAAAAGGTCAGTTCTTACAACCTTACCCAACGATAAAGGGTGAGGTCTCCTAGAAAGGGTGAGTCCCCAACTTGACCGTAGAGAACGAGGAGGACGTGACCGTCCGTCTAAGAAGGGGTGACGTGGAAGACCCCTCAGGTACAGAGGTAAGAAAGGGACGTTTGTCCAAGTAGTCATGGTCAAAAGATCTAAGGTATATATACTCAATTATATACTATAAACAAAAAGAGAAGGACTGAAGTGAGACATATTATCCGAGATGTAAGTGGGTGGAGAAATCTTACTGAGTTTTAAGTAAGGAAAAGTACCGATTATAAGGTAACATGTATGCATAGTGTTGAAGAAATAAGAAAGTAGACATCTACCTGTAGAACCAAAGAAGGTACAGGATTGGTAACATTTATAACGAAGTTATTTGTAACCCTATGTACACGGAAAAACTTAACACCAAAAGAGTCCCATATTCGAGACATCACCCCACCTCCCAGTATACCATCAAAATAAAGATCTAACAATTCCTTAAAGGTATGACAAGAGGTATCACCAACATAGTCAAATGTAAGGGTGGTTGACACGTTTTCTCAAGGAAAAGAGGTGTAGGAGAGGTCGTAAATAACGAACATCAAAAAAAAAAAAAACTACTAGCGATAAGACTAACCACACTCCATTATGGAGTCACATCACAACTAAACGTAAAGAGATTATTGTTCGCTATCACCTCCACTACCTTAAGGTCAACTCGATAAAGTTTAGGACTTTCTACTACGACACTTTCACGACGTGAGTTATACGGTCGTGTAAACCTTTTGAGTCGTCACCGGTGTCCTGACCTTTTCCAGTCAAAAGTAAGGTTAGGGTTTCTTTCCGTTACGGTTTCTAACGAGTTTGATGACGTGTTAACGTGAGTATAGTGTCCGATCTTTTCATTACGAGTTTTAAGAGGTTCGGTCCGAAGTCGTTATGCACTTGACACTTGAAGGACTACAAGTTCGACCAAAATCTTTTCCGTCTCCTTGGTCTCTAGTTTAACGGTTGTAGACGACCTAGTACCTTTTTCGTTCTCTCAAGGTCTTTTTGTAGATAAAGACGAAATAACTGATACGGTTTCGGAAACTGACACACCTAGTGTTATTTGACCTTTTAAGACTTTCTCTACCCTTATGGTCTGGTGGACTGGACGGAGAACTCTTTGGATATACGTCTAGTCCTTCGTTGTCAATCTTGACTTGTACCTTGTTGTCTGACCAAGGTTTATCCTTTTCCTCATACAGTCCCGACATATAACAGTGGGACGAATAAATTGAAGATACGTCTCATGTAGTACTCTTTGTGACCCGACCTTCTTCGTGATCGACCTTAGTTCTAACGGTCCTCTTTATAGTTATTGGAGTCTATACGTCTACTGTGGTGGGAATACCGTCTTTCACTTCTCCTTGATTTTTCGGAGAACTACTTTTTCTTTCTCTTCTCACTTTTTCAACCCAATTTCGAGTCGTAAGTCTTTTACTTCTAGTACCGTAGACCGAGGTAGTGAAGTACCTTTATCTACCCCTTTGTCACCTTTGTCACAGTCTGAAATAAAAACCCCCCGAGGTTTTAGTGACGTCTACCACTGACGTCGGTACTTTAATTTTCTGCGAATGAGGAACCTTCCTTTCAATACTGGTTGGATCTATCGTATAAGTTTTCGTCTCTGTAATGAAACGGTTGATTCTAAGCAGATCAGTTCCGATACCAAAAAGGTCACCAGTACATGCCTACACTCTAAACCTGACACTTCTTTCGACTCACAGTTTCTTAACTACGAAAACTTGACACCACAACCTCTTCTGAGAACTCTCAGGGAACCTGACGTTCCTCTAGGTTGGTCAGGTAGGATTTCCNAGTTTTCGTCTCTGTAATGAAACGGTTGATTCTAGGCAGATCAGTTCCGATACCAAAAAGGTCACCAGTACATGTCTACACTCTAAACCTGACACTTCTTTCGACTCACAGTTTCTTAACTACGAAAACTTGATACCACAACCTCTTCTGAGAACTCTCAGGGAACCTGACGTTCCTCTAGGTTGGTCAGGTAGGATTTCCTCTAGTCTGGACCTACAAGAAACCTTCCTTACTACGATTTCGACTTTGAGGTTATGAAACCGGTGAAGTACCCTTTTCAACTGAGTAACCTTTTCCGAGACTCCGACCCTCCCTAACCCCCGTCCTCCTCTTCCCCTGCTGTCTCCTACTCTACCGACCTACCGTACTGACTGAGCTACCTGCACTCAGACTCACTTGAGGCCCTCAGCCACTACCTGTCCCTCCGGACCTCACGACGCTAAGTACCCCAGTGTTCCTCAACCTGTTCTGACTCGTTCACTTGACTTGACTTGACTTGACTTGACTTGTTGTACACTACAACTCGTATAAAAGTACAAATGACCGGTAAACATACAGAGAAACCTCTTTACGGACAGATCCAGAAGACGGGTAAACAATAACCCGACAAAAAGACTGTAACTCAACATATTCAACGAATATATAAAACTTCTAATTAGGAAACAGTCAACGAAGCAAACGTTAATGGAAAAGGGTGAGACTCCCAACAGAAAATTAGAACAAATAACAAAGGAACCACTTAAAATCCTAGTCAACTTTAACTGTTTGACTGGGATTTTAAGTCAGGGGTAAAAGTTATTTAATAATTTTGTAAAAGAAGGAATAAATTCTACTTTAACCTATTCTTTCTGGTTCGTCCAAGTGAAACCTCAACACTTTTCGTCCCACCAGGAAACTTTCCCTTTGGTTTGATTACCTCCTCCCCTTATGTCCTCGGTTTTTCAAACGACTTGAAGGGTGGGATCACTCTCCTTACAAACAAGTCTCCTCCGTCAAACTAGATCGTGGTCCCCTGTAACACCTTCTATTAACTTTGACAATTCAAGTAACTAGAGGGGTCTTCTTTTTTTCTAGAGGTTCATTCGTCATAACAATCAAACAACTAAGAATATCTTCTTCTAAGAGTAGTTTGATCCGCTCGTCGACCGGGAAAGAACTCTACATTCTCTTCTTTTTTTTTCCTCTTTAAGGAGGGACAGAAAAGAATTGAGAGAGACACCGGTCCGGATTGGAAATAGGTAATAACAAGGGGACGGGGAAATATTGAAGGGACTTTTCTCTCCCTCCCCTCCCTCTTTTTCTTCTTTTGGTATGTCCCTCTCTCCCGATCTATACGACCCCATCCACTCCTTAGGACCTCGTGACTTTTACTTTCTAGAAATTCCATGACGACCCGAAGGGGTCAGGGAGTCCACCATTTCTTAGGTGGACTTTACGTCCTCTCGACCCAAGTTAGGGACCCAGTCTTTCTAAGGGACCTCTTCCCGTGCCGGTGGCTGATCTCATAAGATCGGACATCTCAAGGTACCTGTCTCCTCGGAACATCCGATGTCAAGTACCCCAGTGGTTCCCAGTCTGTCCCGACTCACTAATTGTGTTGTTGTTGTTCCTCGACGATTGTCTCGGGTGATACCTTGCACTGTTATATCTTGTTCTCCACACCCTACTCGTATATGAAACTGAGTCCTTGGGTTGAGGACTATCGAATAGGATTCCTTTATTTTGTACTTTTTTAACCCTCACCGTTACAATTACTCTTACAATAAATATTATCGTGGTCGACTCTGTTGGATTTAGAGATTTTATTAACAAAATACTGTGACATCATAACATTTCTATCTATTAGTAAGGTCGAGGTACTAGTTTTATCGTGGACTTCCCGTAGTGTAGGGTGACGTAAGAGATGGTGAGGCCCAAGTTCAGTGTATTAGAGAGTGGACTTAATAAGGTCCCCGGAGGGTTGAGTAAAAATACGAAAGTGGGGTTGGGGAGTACATGAGAATTGTGTCATCGGTAGTTTTGGGAAATCTTTTGAAATTGTACTGATAGGAGATACGTCTAGTCCTTCGTTGTCAATCTTGACTTGTACCTTGTTGTCTGACCAAGGTTTATCCTTTTCCTCATGCAGTCCCGACATATAACAGTGGGACGAATAAATTGAAGATACGTCTCATGTAGTACTCTTGGTGACCCGACCTTCTTCGTGATCGACCTTAGTTCAACGGTCCTCTTTATAGTTATTGGAGTCTATACGTCCAGTGTGGTGGGAATACCGTCTTTCACTTCTCCTTGATTTTTCGGAGAACTACTTTCACTTTCTCCTGTCACTTTTTCAACCGAATTTCGAGTTGTAAGTCTTTTACTTCTAGTACCGTAGACCAGGGTAGTGAAGTACCGTTTATCTACTCCTTTGTTACCGTTGTCACAGTCTGAAATAAAACCCCCCGAGGTTTTAGTGACGTCTACCACTAACGTCACTTTAATTTTTTGCGAATGAGGAACCTTCCTTTCAATACTGGTTGGTTCTATCGTATAAGTTTTCGTCTCTGTAATGAAACGGTTGTTTCCAGGTAGATCAGTTCCGATACCAAAAAGGTTACCAGTACATACCTACACTCTCAACCTGACACTTCTTCCGACTCGTGGGTTCTTAACTACGAAAACTTGACACTACAACCTCTTCTAAGAACTCTCAGGGAACCTGACGTTCCTCTAGGTTCGTCAGGTAAGATTTCCTCTAGTCAGGACCCACAAGAAACCTTCCTTACTACGATTTCGACTTTGAGGTCATGAAACCGGTGGAATACGTTTCTCAACTGAGTAACCTTTTCTGGGACTACGACCCTCCCTAATCCCCGTCCTCTTCCCCTGCTGGCTCCTACTCTACCGACCTACCGTAGTGACTGAGCTACCTGTACTCAAACTCATTTGAGGTCCTCAACCACTACCTGTCCCTCAGGACCACACGACGTTAAGTACCCCAACGTTTCTCAACCTGTACTGACTCGCTGACTTGACTGACTAGGAGATACATTTTCGAAAGTGTGGAGGAGGAGTAAATCATATTTCGACTTCGGAAGACAACCAGGGTCTGGGGTGGAGGTACCGGGGGTAACAAGAGACCGAAGTAGGCTACGGTGAAAAGGCAAAAGTGTGAGGTGAGACCGGTATATCCGGAGGAATGACGAAGGACTTGTGTGGTCGGGAAGGGGGTGGAGACACTGAAACTTTGGAGAAAAGGGAGAAGAAGGTCTATAGGTAAACAGAACAAGGAAGTGGTGGAAGTCGAGAGACGGGATTACAACGTATACTCTGTAAGAAAGGGACTTGGTAATATATCAAACCTTGACTGTACATGTGTGACGGCATAAATTTTACCTATTGGTTGGTCCTGGACGAGATATCGTGTCCGTTGTGACGAGTTACAATGCACTGTCGGACCTACCCTCCCCTCAAACCCCTTCTCACCTATATACCTATACATGCTGACTCAGGGAATCGACAGGTGGACTCTAACGGTGTTGTAACAATTAGTCGATATACGATTATGTTTTATTTTTCAAATTTTTTTAATTATTTTATCTTTTTTTTTTTTTGCAAATTTAACGAAAGACAGGGGTGGGTGGCCGAGGGTCATGAAGAGTAAAGAAGGTACGAAATAAGTGGAGGTAACATGGATAGTGGAATAGACTAAATAAATGAACCCAATGATGGACTAAGAGGGGCATCCTAGACACGCGATACCCTCGTCCCTAAATACATACAACGAGTGATATCAGGAACTGACGGACCGTACCTCATCGACAAATTATTTATAAATGACTTACTTACTTACGTAGGTATTTACATCATTGATACTTTTGATCCGACACTAAAACGTTCACCCCTTTATGTTTCTATATTTGACACTCCACGTGTCACAGACACCGTCACACCATGCCCTCCGCGGTAGACCCTCGATCCCTTAACGTCTCTGGACCTGAGTTTAGGACGGAGGTGGTGAAAGGTCGATACGCAGAAACCCGTTCGCCCGGATTAGAGAATCAAAGTGTGAGACACTTTGTCCATACTATTACTGAGGGACTATCACTACACTTTTAAGTTACTCTTTTATATTCACTTGTGTACCGTGTATCATCCATGAGATACTTGGAATTTACGGGTAGAAGAGGATTCCTTCCGACTTATAGGTCACCTCTTCTTGACCCACCTTCCTATGTTTTCATCTTTATCAACCCACACAGTTTATCTCCCTAACTCTTATAAATTAAAATGAATAAACTGTATTAGTTCAGGAGGGATACGTACCCATACACTTGTCTCCCCATCTGACCCCCGTCACCCCTCCAAGAGGGTCCATAGAGGACCCAGACCAAAAGTGGAGACTGTGCATGATCTACACACTGTAATTCATTTAGATTAGTGAGACCCGGACAAAGGAATTGATATTTTACTTTTCCAACTTAACTCATTGAAAATCACGGTAGTCATGAATGTTAAAGTATGAAGTTTATCCGTTCAGTAAGGTGGACCGAAACGGGGTGAAGCCGGGTCGGAATGAGTGTACACTACCGGTCTACAAAAATTAGAATCCGTATTTTCTGAGATAAGAAACCAAAAGTCTTCGGTTTTCTTTGACCTTTCAAATCCTTTTGACGATTCGTCTACTTGAAAGGAAGAGAGATCAAGAATTTGTCGGTGTAAGTCTAACAAGTTTGAATCTTTTATACTTTTCGTTTCGTTTTGTTTATAAGTGGAAACCCAAACTTAGTTGATACACTTCAAACTTCGGTACTTCCTTTCATATACATACACCAAAGTAAAATAAAAAAATCGTCGTTGGTTTTTTGTCTACAGTCGTCAAAAGTTAACATTGATATTGGAACATGGGCGTACCGACACTCGGCCTCGGTCCTCTCTTTCGGACCTTCTCTCACTGACCTCGGAAGAGGACGAAACCTTTCGGACACCGAAACAAAAGAAGCGTAACGAAGTGGTTCCGCCTCCTCTCCTCCTACAAACCCAAACGTCCGGCGGTCGGTGACAGTCGTTCAAACGTCGGGACCGAAGTGAAGGGACTCGACCCCCACCCCCCAACCCCCACGTTCCTCCCAATCTCCCCACCCCCCACTCCCAGTCGACGGGACCGGAGGAAGATTGTTGTCTCGGTGTCTCCTAAGTTTATGGGGTGGTCAACGTTCCGAGGCTGAAACGAGTCGACTTTTGACTGCTAGAGTAGACCCTTCCCAGTCAATTTTTTACTGTCTTGACGGGTTTCATTTGTCTCCCTTGTTGGTGTTGTCTTTGAAAGAGACGTCACAAAGGAATATTAATGGCCGGGCCGGGTGGTCTCGAGACCGATCTCAGGGGTGGGTGGGAGAGACAACGGGGGTACCGGAACAAACTCATTCGGGACCGACTGGGCCGTCGCGGAGACCAGGAGTCCGGAGAGAGGTCTCGAGAGACGTCTCTCGTTCCTCTCAAGTCAAACGCCTCATAAAAAGCTTACCTCAAACCCCTAGTGGCTTGTTCTTGTGGGACATCTCGAATAAATAGTTTTGGGGATTGGTTACTCTTTTGAGCCGAATTTACTACACGGCCTTCCGTCTCTTATTTGTGACCCCCACCCCCACCCTCACCCCCGGGTTGACCAGAGAAGTAAGGACTGGCTCCCGAGTACCGTCTAATAGTAGGTTGCAACGACGTTTTTCGTGATTTTATCCCTTCAATTAATTTCAAGAGAAAGAGGTGAAAAAGAAAGAGTGGTTTAGGATGGAACAACTGGAAGTCCCGACCCGTCCTTTTGCATAAAACTCACATCTGAACTTCTGTTCTTGATTTGGAATGGGATATACATATTATCATGGAACCCACGTGAAGTCTCGAGTGTCATTGATGGGAGGGGATGTCCGAGTCCTTAGGGTGTTCGGATCTTGAGACGTGCAAAATCGACACACTTGAGTATATTTGTTTAATAGATGAGAGAGGTGTTGAGTTAAAGGTGTGGACGGTTTACCCCTGCTAGCATCGTAGATGAAGCATTATATCAGTACTGCCCTACCATGTACAATACACGTTACTCTTTTGGTTGTCTACCATCTTTAGTTATTATGGGATTTTCTGTACATAACATGGGAAAAGTGTGGACTCCTTTAGTTCCGAGTCTCTCCGATGTCCCGACGTCAGAATGTTGACCAATCATTCTCTCGGACCCAAGTCGAGTCGGAGGACTACTGTGCAGGTCCCGTGAGTGGGGGTGTGACGTCTCACATCTAGTTTCCACCGAGGTCCGGTACCCAGTCTTCACAGACAGGACCCTGATAACCTTACTGTACCATAAATAATTCGGAAGTGTACGAGTCCCCTGACCCTTTACCTGCGAAGTCCCCCATTCCATCCGAAAGTACACGTCGAATAAAAAATTTAGTCAGAAATGTGTCTGTGGTCGATCCTTTTCTCTAGATCGTGATTAGGACCGAGTTCGGGTCCCATCGACTCGAGCCCCCGATGTAGTCTTCAGGAACTAATAGGAGTTGACAGGAAAGGAAACCGTTACGAAGGAACTACGAGATTCCTATAAAACAAATGGGACTATAATCTCGGAAGAAGTGTGTCAGAGTACAATGTCATAAAACCTCATAGGTAGAGTAAAGGACAACCTTGTCACTCGAGGTTTCGTCTCACGGATTCTACTGTGTGACTCTGTACCCTTCCTTTATACACTTGTGAACGAAGATAAATAAGAAGTTAGGTTTATGATTGTTTTAGTCTGAAATGGTTATAAATTTTTAATCATATCCTCTTGTATCTACGAAATGTTATTTATACGTCAATAACCCTCATGTACGAGTTATAAAAACCACCTCACCCTACTACTTTTCTTAAACCTGTATCTCCGAGATCTCTATTCGAAGATTCCCGTTCTCTACACGGATCGAGGCTAGACATTGGATGGAAGTAGGAGTCACAGATCGTGATTTGGTAAGGGGTTTCTTTATAAACCGTGGTTGTACTGGAACCAACAGAAAGAAGGGGGTTGGGAGGAAAACAGTAGGTAGATTATATTAGGGTGCAGAACAAGTTATAAGACGGTTCCGAACTTTATTTTTACTATTTCAACACAAACTCTTCATCTCACGTTCACAGTATTCTTCTGACTTTTCATGTTCTGACTTTATCTTTATTTTCGTTTTAATTTGTTCACCTTGGATTAGTCTGAATATTCGAAAATGTTTTCTTGGTATTCGTTTTGTTTTTCTGTCAGATTTCTTACCTTTTTTTCTAAACGTTTACTACACTGACTGTTCCCTAACTTAAGGTTTTATACGTTTGTCGAGTGTATTGAGTTGTTGTTTCTTTGTTTACTAGGTTAGTTTTTTACTCGTCTAGATTTATCTGTAAAGAGGTTTCTTCCGTATATCTACCAGTTGTAGTGAGTAATAATCTCTTTACGTTTAGTTTTAATACTACTCTATAGTGGAGTGTAGCCAGTCATTTCAGATGTATAATTTTTCTGATGTTTATTATTTACAACCTCTTCCACACATTTTTTTCTTGGGAGGATGTGACAACCACCCTTACATTTAACCACATCGGTGATACCTTCTGTCATACTTACAAGGAATTTCTTGATTTTTATCTTGATGGTATATTAGGACGTTAGGATGAGGACCCAAATATAGGTCTTTTCTACTTTTGAGATTAAGTTTTACTATACACGTGGGGTTACAAGTATTGTCGTAATAAATTTATCGGTTCTGTGTCTTCGTTGAATTTACAGGTAGTTGTCTACTTACCCATTTCTTATACACCATACATATATGTTACCTTATAATGAGTTGGTATTTTCTCTTAATTTATTATGGTAAACGTCGTTGTGTCTAACTGGATCTCTTAAAGTGTCATTCACTTCAAAAGTCAGTGTTTTTCTGTTTATAGTATATAGTGAATACCTTAGATTTTTTTACTATGTTCGCTTGAATAAATATTTTGTCTTTGTATGAGTATCTGTATTTTTTGTTCGAATGCCAATGGTTTCCCTTTTCCCCTCCCCTTATTTAATCCTCAAACCCTATTCCTCTATGTTTTATGATATATTTTTTATTCATTTGGTGTTCTAAGACGAGATATCGTGTACCTTGAGATAAATTATAGAACATTATTTTATATTACCTTTTATTAAATTTGTTCTTATATATACATATTTGTATAAATCAATATATACATTAAGACTTAGTGAAACGGTATGTGGTCTCTGATTGTGTTGTAACATTTAGTGGATATGAAGTTAATATTTATTATTTATTCAACTATTTATTTTCAAGTTCTGACTTTCAGGGTTTCTTCTATCCATCACCATCAAGTTCCATGTGTCGACTGATCTCGTTTTGTAGTATCTTCTTGGTGCCCGTGTTTCTGTCTGTGCCTCGTGACCGAGACGACAGACTCTTTAGTTCACACCAGCCTCGTAGACTTACAAAAGTTTGACTCGTGGTAGGAGAAAAAGGATTTCGAAGTCCTTTGTCACGTTGTGTTGTGTTTCTCGTCCCTAGGACCTCCTCAGAGTCGAGGCAGTGACAGGGAGGGACGGATCCACGAGGACCCAATCAATCCGGGGATTGGTGAAGAGGGGGAAGAGAAGGGCCCTTTTCGCGAGAAATGAATGTCCACTCAAACCTGATCTGCTAATACCTCTACGGAAGTACGAGACTTCGTCGGGACTTATATCTACTTCAACCACCAAAAGATGTACTCTGTTGAAGTGAAACTCCCCGTGGTAACTCCGGGTGACCTGGTTTTTGCACTGGACGTCACCACACACTGTAGGGGGTGAATCTACGACACAAAGATACGCCCCGAATGGTTTGGTGGTCACTGATGTCTGTACGACGGTGAACCTCAGAGTCGTTACAGGTAATTTGTACATCTCATTCTGTCGTTCAATATTTTCTGAACACAACGTGCATAGATATTTATTTATATTTATATATGTATATATATGTCTTTTTTCTCTTCCTTTACCGTTGGGTGAGGTCAGAAGGACGGACCTTTAAAGGTACCTCTCCTAAGACCACTCGATGTCAGGTACCCCAGTGTTTCTCAGCCTGTACTGACTCGCTGATTCGTGTGTGTGTCTTTTTCTTGACTCCCTATACGTGGTATAAAATTATGACTATTAAGGATCCCACATTCTCTCACTTCTACTCCCATCTTTAAAATAGTAAATGAAATTTAAGAAGATAAAACAATCGAACAAAAATTATTCGATAAATGTTTATATATATAAATAAACAGACACGGTCCAGAATCAACGTCGGAATCCTAGACCAAGGGACTGGTCCCTATCTTGGACTCGGGGGAAGTAACCCTCACACCTCAGAATCGGTGTCCTGGTGGTCCCTTCAGGAATTATTTGATAAAATTATGAATTTCTATTTTAACAAATTTTTCATTCAGACTTTTCAGGATATGTTTATAAAGTTACCAACAACATGATTTACCGTGGACGATAAGTTCTTCTCCGAGACAATCTTTGTTTAGACTAGAACGACGAAGTAAGAACGGAACTCTTGGGGTACTTGTCATACTTTTCCGTTTGTCTATACCGTGACTTTCTACTTAAAGGGTCTAGTCGTCCGTGGGTTATACGATGGTCTCTTGTCACCTCTTTATCGAGGTCTTCATTACTTCTCCGACTCGATTTCGTCTTTATTGTGGGTCGACACCTATACAGACCACCACTTTCACTTCAGACTACGACATTTCTTGTTATAACATATCCTTGGACCTTACAATCCAGGTATTTAGTTCCATTTAACCTTCACCAGTTTATCCTCTACCGTTCTTACTTGTAACTGTAAAATCCTCAGTCACTTGGTTTTACTTGGTCTTACCCACTTAAATTAAGTCTACTGGTAATATAGGTGATGACACCCGTTCTTAGGGAATCTTCTTTACCTCATCGGGAGTATCAGTTGTTTTCTCAGACTTTGTATCATGAACCCACGTTAGAGTTTTGTTGTCTTACAAAAGGGCAATAAAGGTTCCATTTGGTACGTTATAGTGTCATTCGGTTCATATACGGGGTTGGTGATTACGACTTCCTCGACTTCAACTTGTCAAGATACTTCTTGATGTACTGGAAGATCTTGATTGTGGTTTTTACTATAGGAAATGTAGTGTCCCCTGACCTTACTTTTTCATCATTCAGTTCTCTATTGACCTCATTACCCGTTCAAACCAGAACCTCATGTTTTTCTTCACTCCGTTTCCGATTGTCTCGAAACGATTCTCTTACGTGACCAGTATCGTTTGTGGGAGAAAGTCGTTATGTTTTCTACTGAGATGTGTACCTGTAGTGGTCTACCAGTTATGACTTTAGTCTGACTAATATAAGAAACGTCAGTTTCCACCTCTTCAAGATATGTCGGTCGTTTTTGTTCTGGCCCTCGACTGACACCGAATGTAGTACTTGAAGAATAACGTTTTAATTCTGAATTTAACTTCTTTCATCCCTTTTGGTGATCTGGTTAGTCCATACTGGATTTAGTTTAGGAAATACTAATATGTCACCTTGACTGTTTATCTAAATTCCCTAATCTAGACTATCTGTCTCACGGACTTCTTGATACCTACCTCCAAGTATTGTCCTCCGTCATAAGTCTTAGTAGGGGTTCTTTTTCTTTAAGTTTTTCCGTTTTACCAACAAACTCCTCTGGAATGTTTATCGACTCTTTTCTTCTCTTCCTTTTCCGTTTCCTATTTTCCTTTCTATTTCGGTAGACTTACCTGTCAAGGTTTCTTATCGTTCCTCTCTATTCTTACGGAAGGATTCACTAGTTATGTTTCTTTATCTCCTTTGTTATCTTACCCTTTCTGATCTCTAGAGAAGTTCTTTTATTCTCTATAGTTCCCTTGTAAAGTACGTTCCTACTCGTGTTATTTCCTCTCTTTGCCATACCTGGATTGTCTTCGTCTTCTATAAGTCTTCTTAATCGTTCTTATGTGTCTTCTCGATATGTTTTTTCTGGAAGTACTGGGTCTATTGTTGGTACTGTACTAGTGAGTGGATCTTAGTCTGTAGACCTCACACTTCAGTTCACCCGAAATCCTTCGTAGTGATACTTGTTTCGATCACCTCCACTACCTTAAGGTTAACTCGATAAAGTTTAGGACTTTCTACTACGACACTTTCACGACGTGAGTTATACGGTCGTTTAAACCTTTTGAGTCGTCACCGGTGTTCTGGTCTTTTCCAGTTAAAAGTAAGGTTAGGGTTTCTTTCTGTTACCGTTTTTTACAAGTTTGATGGCGTATTAACGTGAGTAAAGTAAACGATCGTTTCGTTACGAGTTTTAAGAGATTCGATCCGAAGTTGTCATACACTTGGTTCTTGAAGGTCTACAACTTCCATCTAAATCTTTTCCGTCTCCTTGGTCTCAAGTTTAACGGTTGTAGGTGACCTAGTATCTTTTTCGTTCTCTTAAGGTCTTTTTGTAGATGAAGACGAAATAATTGATACGGTTTCGGAAACTGACACACCTAGTGTTATTTGACACCTTTTAAGAAGTTCTTTACCCTTATGGTCTGGTGGAATGGACGGAGGACTCTTTGGACATACATCCAGTTCTTCGTTGTCAATCTTGACCTGTACCTTGTTGTATGACCAAGGTTTAACCCTTTCCTCATGTAGTTCCGATATATAAAAGTCGGACGAATAAATTGAAGATACGTCTCATGTAGTACGTTTTACGATCCGACCTACTTCGTGTTCGACCCTAGTTCTAACGACCCTCCTTGTAGTTATTGGAGTCTATACGTCTACTGTGGTTGGAATACCGTCTTTCATTTCTCATTGATTTCTCGGAGAACTATTTTCATTTTCTCCTCTCACTTTTTTTTGACCGAAGTTTTTTATTTCTAGTACCGTGGGTCAGGGTGGTGAAGTACGTTTATCTACCCCTTTATTACCTTTGACACCGTCCGATAAAAGAACCCGAGGTTTTAGTGACGTCTACGACTGACGTCGGTACTCTAATTTTCTACGAACAAGGAATCTATCACTAACGTCGGTACTTTAATTTTCTGTGAATGAGGAGTCTTCCTTTCAATACTGGTTGGATCTATCGTATAATTTTTCGTCTCTATAATGAAACGGTTGTTTCCAGGTAGATCAGTTCCAATCCCAAAAAGGTCACCAGTACATACCTACACTCTCAACCTGACACTTCTTTCGACTCGCAACTTCTTAACTACGAAAACTTGACACCACAACCTCTTCTGAGAACTCTCAGGGAACCTGACGTTCCTCCAGGTTGGTCAGGTAGGATTTCCTCTAGTCAGGACCCACAAGTCACCTTCCTGACTACGATTTCGACTTTGAGGTCATGAAACCGGTGGAGTACGCTTCTCAACTCAGTAACCTTTTCTGAGACTACGACCCTCCCTGACCCCCGTCCTCTTCCCCCGTTCTCTCCTACTCTACCAACCTACCGTAGTGACTGTGCTACCTGTACTCAAACTCACTTGAGGTCTTCGACCACTACCTGTTCCTCAGGACCGCACGACGTTAAGTACTCCAGCGTTTCTCAGTCTGTGTTGACTCACTGACTTGATTTGACTTGACAAGGAATCTTCTTTTCGATACTGTTTGGACCTGTTGTATGATTTTTCGTCTCTGTAATGAAACGGTTGTTTACAGACGTATCATTTTCGATACCAAAAAGGTCATCAGTACATACCTATACTCTCAACCTGGTATTTCTTCCGACTCGTGACTTCTTGACTACGAAAACTTTACACCACAACCTTTTCTGAGAACTCTCAGGGAACCTGACGTTTCTCTAGTTTGGTCAGTTAAGATTTCCTTTAGTTAGGACTTATAAGTAACCTTCCTGACTACGACTTCGACTTCGAGGTTACGAAACCTGGTCTACGTTTCTCGATTGAGTAATCTTTTCTGGATGTACGACCCTTTCTAACTTCTGTCCTCCTCTTCCCCTGAAGTCTCCTACTCTTAGTGGTAGAGTTACGTGTACTCAGACTAGTTTGAGATCCTCTACCACTTCCTGTCCCTTCGGACCATACGAAGACAGGTACCCCAGTTTTTCTCAGTCTGTACTGACTCGCTGACTTGTTCTTGTTGTTGAAGTAATCTCGGAAATAATTACATGACTGGTACGTGTTTCTAAGAAACCTCCTATCTCCGTGTCTGACTCTCCGGGATTAGTGTAGTAGTTTTCAGAGTAAATCATTAGAACCCGTTGTATTTATACGGGTTCGAATTGAACTCAAACGTAAAGAGGTACTATTTTATTCCGACAATTTGGTTTACTGGTTATTCGCTGGAAAGATGAGACTTCTGGATACCAAGACTCAATGTCACGCACGTTTCTAAGTCGATCCTTTCACTCATACTGTCTACGCTAGATCCTTTCTTAAAGAATGAAAGAAGGTTTAGACATACTTTTAACTAACCCTTTGAGAGAGAAGGAGGGAACGGGGAGAAAAGGAACGATGTAGGGTACCAGATTTAAAAGATATAACCGGGTGAAAGACCCGGGACTATACAATGTCTCTGTTGGGAGGAAATATGTTCGACCTTTTATAGTCTATGAATAGAGGGTCGGAAGGAAGGGTCGATTCGTGTCCATATAACTAGACGTGATCTAAAATTGGGACCCTGATTACTGAACTTCAGACGAGACGTTCCCTCATCGTAGTCAATGTTATTTGTGGAAAGACACAGGTCTACGAAGTCATTACCACTAAGATTGTCGTCCCTAGTCGTAGGTCTGTACCCTATAGGTGACAGGATCGTCATCACAGGTACGCACGTCCGTAACCGCAGAAGCACCCCAACAAGGCGTCGTATTAAAACTCTCAGTAAAGAACTATACGTTGGAGATTTGGACCCAGAACTCAGTAAGACCTCTCGAACACTTGGTGGGTTATAGGAAATTATGTAAGAAAAAGACGAATTTAATTAGTCAAACAAAGAAAACGAACGTTGGTTTTAGGTATTTATTACGCTAGTGATGAAAAATTTTTATGCGAACCAATTTTTTATCATTCGTTTTTCTTACAAAATTCTCTTTTTTCGTTCAAAGGAAAGGAAAGAACTAAAGAATAAAAGGTTCAAGGGGAGAGAACTCCATCGATCATGGGTGTGTAAGAGACTCTCTGTAAGACACACATACATTCGTACAGGTACATAGATTCCTTTTTTTAAATTTTTGGTGGTCATATTACCCTAGTAAGGTATATGTAACAATGTATAGAACGAAAATTAGCATTGTTACGTACAACCTCTATTAGGGTATTTATATTTTCACGGAGTAAGAAAAATTACCGACGAATCTTAAGGTATGTCATATATCTTACTTATACGATAATAGATACATCGGTCATCGGATGACACTTGTCAACCCAACGAATGTCAAAAATACTGATGTTTATTCCGACATTATTCATAGGAACATTCATCAAGAATTTATACAGAGAAATTCTCTCTGTCACGGGTCACGTTCGCATAAGTATCCTGTCTAAAGACTGTCACTTCAACGACCTAGTCTCACATTGAAAAGTTAAAAATGTCTATCATGGTTAGACATGATGTCCCTCTGACGTAGTTAAAAACTAGAACGATTTTTACGAAATCTGAGGTACAGAGGGACATAAGAACGGAGTACTTACACATAATAATCTAAAAATATCACAACGGTAAGATTATCCACTTTTTACTAAAGAGTAACAAAATTGTAAATAAGAAATTTGGTATTCACTCCTACTCATAAAAAGAATATTCGTTTCTCTTTTCCGTAAAAATATGCATGATAAAATAAATGGATACATAAGAGAAGTACGGGAAACGGACAAAAATATTTAACCTAAAACTAGACAAAATTTAATCAAACATTCTTGAGGTATAAAATTCCCTGGATCAGGAAAAAGTATAAACAACGTTTTAAAAAAAAGGACTAACAAAAACCAAAAGACTGGAACAAATGAAATGAACTAAAAAAAAGGAGTGTCTTTATAAATGAATAAATAAAAATCTATCCCCCGTATGGTACCCGAAGGGTCCAGTACGTCATCATTTCTTAGACGGACGGTTAAGTCCTCTTCGTTCTCTGTGTCCAAACTGGGGGTCCAGTACTTCTAGGGGTCCTCCTCCTTTGCCGTTGGACGAGGTCATAAGAACGGACCTCTTATGGTACTTAGGTCAGACCGCCCGATGTCAACTATCCCAGTGTGTCTCAGTCGATGCTGACTCGTAGTATATCGTGCGTTCGAGGTACGTCGAACACCCTAGAATCAAGAGGTTGGTCCCTAACTTGGACTCGGGAGTCGTCACTCTCGAACCTCAGGATTGGTGACCTGAAGGTCCCTCGAGGATCTTTAAAAATTAAAAGTACCTCAGTTTAAACAGGTATCAAAACGAATCTTCCCGAAAACTAACCTTTCGAATACCAGAGTTGTAACTTCGACGGATAAATCTTTTTGTTGTGCTCTAAAGACCAATTTCTGTCGTCTAATTCATGTACGTAACATAAGGCGAGGGAGCATCTGGAATTGGTTTTCAATTGTAAACTATTCCATTATGTAAGTGTACCAAGATTTCAATTTTTTACATTTTATCGTGTCTCGTTTTGTAAAGGGAGTAGGTATGGAGGGTAACCTGACCCAGGATGGAGGAAGTGTTCCTTCGTGAGGACGATCAAAGAGTACACACAAAGGTCTCAAAGAAAAACGTGCACATTCCTTTATTTCTGAAACCACTTCCCTACTTGGATGGTTACGTTTCTCTTACACTTTTCCTGTTGTCGACCTACTGAATGTCGACCTTGCGTCTATTTACTCACTACGAAGGGTCCACCGAGTCACCACTTCTTAGACGGACGGTTACGTCCTCTACATCCTTTGTGTCCAAACTAGAGGTCCAGTCCTTCTAGGGGATCTCTTCCTTTATCGTTGGGTGAGGTCATAAGAACGGACCTTTTAGGGTACCTGTCTCTTCGGACCGCCCGATGTCAGGTATCGCAGTGTTTCTTAACCTGTACTGACTCGTTGACTTGTGTGTGTGTGTGTGTAAGTGTACTAAGTTCTCTTTCTACTTAAGATTCGGTCGTCTTCACTTTCGATATCTTTGAGTGAACTGTAAAGTCTTCGGAGGTACATAAGTCCTTGACCTCCGTGATCCATTGCAAAAATTAAAATTAAATTTTTTTAAAAAACCGACGTGACCCAGAAGTACCGAAGCACACCCGAAAGACATCAACGTTCCTCGCCTCCGACGAGAGGCAACACCATACACCCGCAGAGTAAAGACACAGGAGAGAACAGTGCCTCATGTCCAAAATCCGCGTCCCGGAAGGCAGCGACGTCAGTGTCCGAGTCATCAAACAGAGTCCCCGGGACCTCGTGTCTAAGTCATCAACACCACGGGTCCGACTCAACGAGACGTCGTACACCTTAGAAGGGACTGATCCCTAGCTTGGAAACAGGGGACGAAGCCGTCCGTCTAAGAATAGATAACACGGTGGTCCCTTCAGGCTGTGGTCCATGAAAATACTCAAGAAACCAAGGTTTATCCTTTCCCTCATGCAGTTCCGACATATAACAGTGGGACGAATAAATCGAATCTACGTCGCATGTAGTGCACTTACGACCCGACGTCCTTCGTGTTCGACCTTAGTTCTAACGGCCCTCTGTATAGTTATTGGTCTATACGTCTATTGTGGTGGGAATACCTTCTTTCACTTCTTCTTGATTTCTCGGAGAACTACTTTCATTTTCTCCTCTCACTTTTTCAACCGAATTTCGAGTTGTAAGTCTTTTGCTTCTAGTACCGTAGACCAGGATAGTGAAGTACCGTTTATCTACCCGACTGAAATAAAAAAACCCGAGGTTTTAGTGACGTCTACAACTAATGTCGGTACTTTAATTTTCTACCAGTGAGGAACCTTCTTTTCAATACTGGTTGGATCTTTCGTATAAGTTTTCGTCTCTGTAATGAAACGGTTGTTTCCAGGTAGATCAGTTCTGATACCAAAAAGGTCACCAGTACATACCTACACCCTCAACCTGATATTTCTTTCGACTCACGGTTTCTTAACTACGAAAACTTGACACCACAACCTCTTCTTAAAACTCTCAGGGAACCTGACGTTCCGTTAGATTGGTCAGGTAAGATTTCCTTTAGTCAGGACTTATAAGTGACCTTCCTGACTACAACTTCGACTGTGAGGTAATGAAACCGGTGGAGTACGCTTCTTGACTGAGTACTACGACCCTTTCCGTCCTCCTCTTCCCCTGCTGTCTCCTACTCTACCAACCTACTGTAGTACCTGAGTTACCTGTATTCAAATTCATTTGAGGTCCTCAACCACTACCGGTCCCTCCGGACTGTACGGTGTCAGGTACCCCAGTGTTTCTCAGTCTGTGCTGACTCACTGACTTGACTTGACTTGACACTTATTTCAACACCAATTTGTCATCCGACTCAACTTTAAGTCAAGTTCTTCGTCGCTCCAGGGACCTGGGGAAAAAGGGAAAGGGGTGTTACTGGTTTCTTGTCTTAAAAAGAAAAAGACCACCACTAGAGGCCACCGAAGCCGGACGTTGTCGAACCTCGTCCCGAACCGAAGAGTTGGTCTTTATCTCCGACCCAGCGTCGCCACTTTCGTGGTCTAGGACCGGTGATCTGGTCACCAGTCACTGTTCCGGGACCGGGGAGTCGAAATGTCTTTTCTTAAGGTGTTTCTACCTTTCTTAACTTCGTTCATTTCATAAATAATACTCCTTTTCCCCATGTCATAGAAACCTATCTGTGTACCCGTCTGAGTCTCTTTCTCAGGGACTCAACAACTCAACGTGGAACACGATCAAACTTAATGAAAATACCCTATAAAGAAGACCCAAAGGAAACCGGTTAGTAAGACTAAACGGACCAAGTGTCAGGTGTAAACCATATAGAGTCCTAGGAGGGTACACACACGTACGTACAGAATCGGTTCTACTTAAGATGGTGTTTCCGGATACCCATCTTATAGGGAACTGTATTGAGGGGAAACCGGAGGTTCCTTGGAAAAGACACGGACAACCTAGTCCCTCCAGAGGACTAAAGTCCTTGTTCTTTATACACCAGATACGTCCCAGGTTTGAGGAGGGAATTAACGGGAGGATAAGAACAGAAGATAAGATTTGGCCGAAGGGACCACCGAGTCTGTCGTTACGTTCTCTGGGTCCAAGTTAGAGACCCAACCCTTCTAGGGGACCTCTTCCCTTACCGTTGGGTGAGGTCACAAGAACGGACCTCTTAAGGAACTGTCTCCTTGGACAACCCGATGTCAGGTAGTCCAGTGTTTCTCAACCTGTGTTGACTTACTGATTGTGTGTAAAACAGAACCTCAAAGTCAGTTATCTCTTACTTAGAGGTTAACGAAATGGGACGCCCCCAACCCGCTACCCCTGTAAACGGAGGACGGAGGGTACCCTCTCGTTCTACCTCCCTCCTGGTCTATGTCTACACACTTTCCTGTTACACGACTTTTTTTACTAATGGATCTCTGGGCAACGGAAGAAGGGAATGTATCCAACATGCTACGGCCACATGTCAGTCCTCTGTCCTTCCACAATAGACCCTCGGAGTGCACGACCTCTCTTTACGGGATTTCTCGTGACCCTTTGTCGTCGTAGAGATTGTCATGTTCTTTTGTGTTTTAATAGTTATAGGAGTCTCTCTATTCTCCCCTCTCACGTGTGTACCTTATTCTTACCTTCCGATAAAAAAAAATTTCCTTGTAAATCTTTTGTTTACGGTCTAGACTCTTTAAATTTATACTAACGTCTTTATTTTTTCGAGTTATCTTCTAAACCTTTCATTTTTTATTTCATTTGTCTATTCTATACCCTTTATTTTCTATTTCTCGTTTTCATCAAATTCACCCTCTACTGGGGTCGTTTGTGGACTTCCCGTCACCCCTTCACTTTGTTCCTTTGGTTATATAGATCGTTCAATGACACTTATCGACCTTGAACTAAGGAGACCCCTTGAGACCCTCTGGTCACATCTTTAGAATGGAGTTTAAATGGGGTTGAGTCCCGAGTCCTCTGACCCTATAAATAGACAGTTAAGAGTAGTCCTTAACCAATTCCCGACGAGGATCCCTCTTCCCCCAATGAAATGGTTGTGAAGGTACTCTGAAGGGACCACCGAGTCTGTCATTTCGTAGACGGATGTTACGCCCTCTGGACCCGAGTTTGGGACCCAGCCCTTCTAGAGGATCTCTTCCTTTACCATTGGGTGAGGTCATAAGAACGGAGCTTTTAGGGTACCTGCCTCCTCGGACCATCCGATGTCAGGTACCACACCGTTTCTCAATCAACCTGTGTTGACTCGCTCAAGTGAAAGAAAGAAAGAAAGGACTCGTTTGAAAGTGACCGGTCTTTTTCGGGAGTCCCTTTCCCGGTAATACGACCACTAAATCTTACGTACCTATACCATCCATGCCTCTCTTGTACCCGTCCCGTAACTACCTTTAACTACCTTCTAACAAGTTAGAAGGGACGTGAGAAAGAATCCTTTAATGACCTCCTACACGAGGTCGGTTTGTTACCTCGGTCAGTTTTTTCTTCTCTACCTTAGGTTCTTGATCTCGAAGGTTTTACTCTCCACTTCTCTTAGAGATGATACACCATTGTCCTCTAGGGTCTACAGGTCGTTCAGATCTCTACCTAGTCGGGTCTATCTTCGTCTAGTCTTCCAAGGTCTTTTTGAGAGAAATTCTACTTTGAGTAACCTATAGTTTAAACAAACTTTTACAACACTCCTCTGAATTTGTGGATCTCCTGTCATCCCTAATTTAATCATTGTGTGCATCCTTTAGATCCGTTAATAATTGAGGTCTCCTTCGTTTTACAAAAAGTCCTTTTACTAGTATTGAATAATTTATTGTGTCCGCACTTATCTTAAATAAACCAGCTTTCATTATATTTATACGTATCGTAAGATCATTACTATATCCATATATTCAAGTTCTTTATATACACACACACAATGCAACAACAAGTCAGTGATTTAAGTACAGACTGAGAAACGTTGGGGTACCTGATATCGAACGGTCCGAGGAGACAGGTACCTTAAGAGGTCCGTTCTTATGACCTCACCCAACGTAAAGGAGGAGGTCCCCTAGAAGGGTTGAGTCCCTAGTTTGGGATAGAGTACGTACCCGTCCACCAAAGAAATGGTGACTCGGTGTCCCCTTCGGATATACGATACCTTCCGCACTTTTGATTTAGGGGTAAAGGATGTCATCTTTCACTAATCCAAGACAAGTCAAGTCAAGTCAGCGAGTCAGCACAGGTTGAGAAACACTGGGGTACTTAGAGTCGTGTGGTCCGAAGGGACAGGTAGAGGTTGAGGGCCTCAAGTGAGTCTGAGTGTAGGTAGCTCAGAAATCCAATTTTTTTAATTCTTCATCGATAAGTCTCTATACTTCTGTTTTTTTTTCACAATAAATTTCATAAACTTTACTAAAGGAGACTCCCCACTCTTTACCCCCCCTATACCTCACCCCTTCACGATAAATCATTACGTCTTGATAAACTAAGAAATTTGATACACGTATAATTTAAAACTGTATTAATTATTTTTAGTCATTAAGTAGAAAACAGAAGACGACATACCTTCTTCCTCCTCAACTCCACTTCTTACCCGTAGTAAGAGTCGACTCTTCCTTCGACTCTTTCATTTCACTTTAAACAAAGAACTCGGGTAGGTGGGTCGTTCTGGTAACGGAAAAGTAGAGGAAAACTCCGTACCTTTTCAGTTTCACTTTTGAGTCAGCACAGACTGAGAAACACTGGGGTACCTGATATGTCTAGTACCTTAAGAGATCCGGTCTTATGACCTCACCCATCGGAATAAGGAAGAGGTCACCTAGAAGTGTTAGGTCCTTAGTTTGTCCCCAGAAGACGTAACGGCCACCTAAGAAATGGTTGACTCGATAGTCCCTTCGGAACTCCGTCCCTTTTCCCTTACCTTTTGACGAAGTCATAAGAACGGAACTCTTGGGGTACTTGTCATACTTTTCCTTTTTTCAATATTTGTTGACCCTTTAATTCTGTTATTAAAAATTTTCTCGGTAACTACGGGTTGACTGGACTTTAGACCCTGACCGGATCCTCCTAAAACTGGGTTCCTCCACTAGGTCCATCAACTTTTCTTTCTTAAGATGGTTTAATCTTTTATTTTTGTCGTAAGGTAATTCCCTCTGTAATTATCGTGATTTTACAGTCACCTTATTTAAGAATTAACACAGACTTATATGTAAAGAACTTTGAAATTTACGGATAACGGAATGTTAGGTTTTGAAATTTTTATACTGATAAAACTAAATGTCAAAATTTCTTTTGTACCTTTACGAAAGATGTCTCAAACTAATTGGTGGAGACAGTGACTTTAGTGTAATAAATCCACACACCGGGTAATTCTGTGGTCTCGGACGGCGGAAGTCAACGATTTATGGGTACCCAGAGAACTTTCGACTGAGTTAGGAGAAAAGAGAAGAACAAAAGTTAGAGAGAGATAACCTAGGAAGAGGAGTCGGATCTTTTTACGAGTTTTCAATGGGTAGATTTTAATTTTTCCTTCTTCAATAGTGAAACCGATAGTCGAGATGAAAGAGAAAAGGAAGTAGTGTTATGAAGATTTTTCTTGTGTACGACTGAAGGAAATAAAGGAGTGGCGTACGACGAAGAAGTGGAACACGTTGGACCGAAAGTGAGACTGGTAGAGTGACTCGGACGACGGAGTCTCCAGAGTTCTGAAGGACGGACGATTTGGGAGAACCAGGATAGAGTAGAAGTAGGGGAAGATAGAGAGATTCGGAAACTGAAAATTTTAGAAGGGGACGACCGAGAGACAGAGACAGAGAGACGGAGTCGGAGAGAGAACTAAGGGAAGGTGGAGGGGAATTGAGAGTCTGAAGGACCAAAAGGGTGGAGAGAATAGGAGAGAAACCGACAGAAGAGTAGGTAGGAGAAGACTTCTTGTCCGATTGAGTCTCTACGTGTCTGAGGGCCGCACTAGACCAGAACAGTCACAGGGTGGAGCACACATGGGAACGAGTGGTATGAGACCAATGTAACGACAAAGAAAGTCAAGGAGATTTCGTGGGTCGAGAATAACGGAATCCCGGAGAAGGGAGATGGACCCTACGAGAAGGGGTGGGTGGGGTGGGGAGGTAGATAGATAAAGGTCGAGTCGAAAATCCAGAGTCGAATGATAGTGAAGGAGTCTGATGAGGAGGACTTAACGGAGGGATGGGGTGGGAGGTTTTGATTTAAAAGAGTGAAAAAGACAGAATCTTAGTAAGAAAAGGAGTTTCATAAATATGTCAAAGATTAACGTTGGGATATAATATACAACTAAACGAAATTACAGATGGAAAGAGGGATCTCATATTTGAGGTACTCCTGACCTTGACACAGTCAAAACAAATGGTAGAATATAAATCGTAAAGGTGGATCAGAGAACTCGTCATCTATGATTTATAAACAACTTACTTACTTAAAATAGTACGGTTCATGATCAGGTAGGATTTCCTCTAGTCAGGACCCACAAGAAACCTTCCTTACTACGATTTCGACTTTGAGGTCATGAAACCGGTGGAGTACGCTTCTCAACTGAGTAACCTTTTCTGAGACTACGACCCTCCCCCTCCTCCTCTTCCCCCGTCCTCCTCTTCCCCTGTCTCCTACTCTACCGACCTACCGTAGTGGATGAGCTACCTGTACTCAAACTCACTTGAGACCCTCAACCACTACCTGTCCCTTCGGACCACACGACGCTAAGTACCCCAGTGTTTCTCAGTCTGTGCTGACTCGCTGACTTGACTTGGCTTTATGTCATTCATGAAATGTATACAGTGGAGTAAAATAACAGCTTAGTCAGGACTAAGTTGGGCATAATAGTCTGTTCCTTTGACTTTGAATCTTTCTGACTCATTATCATGGGTTCTAGAATGTCCTTTTATTCACAGTCTCGATCTTAAACTTTCGTGTAAATAGACTGAGATGCATCCTGAAGAATTAATAGTACGAAATCGTAATCAGTGAGTCAACACAGACTGGGGAACACTGGGGCACCTGACATCGGGAGGTCCGAGGAGACAGGAACCCTAAGAGGTCCGTTCTTATGACTACACCCATCCGTAAGTGAAGAGGTCCCCCAGAAGGACTGGACCCCTAATTTGGGTACAGAGGACGTAACGTCCGTCTGAGAAATGGCAGACTCGGGGGTCCCTTCGGACAGTACAATCTCACGAAGGATCAACTGTTTGGATGTGGGCGGGAGGTATGGACGGAAGTGTGAATGTGGAACGACCACAGATACGAAGGAAGACTCAGGAGGAGGGTCCTAGAGAGGGTTCGACCTGGGACCGTGGACCACCCCTTGACTAGAACCTCCTCTGACCCGCCAGGACCGTCGAAAGGGAAAGATTGTATATAAAGACTTTTCGAGAGTCTTTTGGACTCTCCGTCCGTTTGACACTACGACTAGTCACAAGTCTAACGAGAGGAGACGAAAGGTAGACGAGAAGAGTAGAGGACGGAAGAGGGGTACCGAAACCCTAGGAGGAGTAACTCCACGGGGTGCGTCCAGGGGAGAGAGACGGGTGTCCACGGGAGACGTATAAGATCAGGGAAAGGAACTGTTTTTACATGGACAGGACCTTTTACAAGAATTATCTTACCATTCACTTTTATTATTTCATACTATTTTATACCATATTCATCAACGATACACACCTCAAATTAATTTCCGTCTATAAATCCGTTTAGTGATATGTGGGGAGTTACGTATACGACTTCAATATGGGGACGTGGAGTCTTACACTGGAAAAAACGTTCTTACCAGTAGTACTTTCATTAATGACCTCAACTTCACTCCAGTATAACCTCATCCCACCCAGGGATAAGGTGATACTGGCGACAATGACATCTTTGTTGTGTTACACCTCTCTGTTTGTGTGTGAACCCTTCTTCCGGTACACTTCTACTTCCGTCTCTGACTGTCGTCTTCGATTCCTTGTCGTCTTTCACGTCTTTTACTAGTCTTCGGTCCTGTTTCCGGATCTTGTCTCAGAGGGAGGACTAAGGTCGTCCTTGGTTGGGACGGTTGTGGAAGTGGAATCTAAAGAGCGGAGGTCCTGGTGCTCTCTTATGTAATGACAACAAGTTCGGAAAGTTAAACACCGTCGGAATCATTTGATTATCTCTCATATTAGGGCTAAAACAATTTGTTTCGTTTGAGTATATAAAATCCCTAAGAGGAAGAGACAGAGAGTGTGTGCGTGTGTTTATTTATTTTCTTTTATATATGATTTCAAGTCAAGTCAAGTCAAGTCAGTGAGTCAGCACAGACTGAGAAACACTGGGACACTTAACGTCGTGCGGTCCGGAGAGACAGGTAGTGGTTGAGGGCCTTAAGTGAGTCTGAGTACAGGTAGCTCAGCCACTACGGTAGGTCGGTAGAGTAGGAGACAGCAGGAGAAGAGGAGGACGGGGGTTATGGAGGGTCGTAGTCCCACAAAAGGTTACTCAGTTGAGAAGAGTACTCCACCGGTTTCATAACCTCAAAATCGAAGTCGTAGTCAGGAAGGTTACTTGTGGGTCCTGACTAGAGGAAATCCTACCTGACCAACCTAAAGGAACGTCAGGTTCCCTGAGCGTTCTCAGAAAAGGTTGTGATTACCGTCAATAAACCCCTTCCATCTACTACTCATTAAAACGAAACATGAAAGGGGACGTGGAAATCCCTAAAAGAGTTAAGAGAATATAGAGACGTTATGATACATAATAATGTATCTGTTTAGCAGATCGAAGGTATCGAAGTAGACATTAAACTCTTTTCGGGATAGTTAGAAGATCCTAACAACATTCTTAATTCACAGGTTGTGTGTCATCCAGGCAACCACAGGGATCTGATCCCTGTCGTTGAGGTTTCTTCATTTCGTTCCGTACTATCGGACACCAAGAACACAAGTACTAATCCCCTGACGAGTCAAGAATGGTTCTCCGAAACGGTTTCGATGATTCGTCCTCTGTACCTACGACGATTCGTGACCAGAGACACACACTATTCCCACCCACACCCCTCGATTGACCTACGGAACCCGGACTCTCCCAATCGCTTCCTTTCGTTCTCTTCCCTGAAGAGACCACCAGGTCACCAATCCTTAGGTAGACGGTCACGTCCCCTGTACCCAAGGCAGGAACCAGGTCCTTCTAAGGTACACCACGTCCCATTACTTCGGGTACGTGGTGTTGACGACCTCGGCCGGGTGGGATCTCAGATGCGAGACGTCGTTCTCTTCGGTCGGGTCACTCTTCGGCGTGGGACGTTGATCTCTCATCGGGGGCGAGAGGTGTCGGTCTCTTTCGGGTACGTCCTTCCCTCTGGGTCACGCCGGTTTTCATTTATTTAAAGTTTTGTAGTAAGATAATTTTTTTTTTTTTTTTCTCGTTCTCTTCCACCTTCCGACTAACTTCATTCTAACTAAATTTGCTCCTATTGTCAGATGAACCCCATTGTACAGAGCCTAGGGGTACCCTAGGGATAGGGTACCCCGTTACTTTTTCTTTCTCCCTGGTCCTATTTCATCTTTTGCAACAGTCCTTTGGTTTGTTAAGGGAGGTTATCTTTCTTACAAGACGGAGGAGTAAAGAAGAGACTTTTGTGAGACCCTTACCACAGCCGTTGCGTTGAATGTCGAAAGGTGTCGGGTACCCTTCAACAAGAAAGGGTTCCTACCAGCAAGAGGTTTACAGGGGAAAGATAGTCTAGACACTATTCTGTAAGAAAAGACCTCTGACAAGTCTAACTACAATGATTTTGGAAATCGAAACGGAGACTTAATAGACTTCCGAAGGAACCACCGAGTCTACCATTTCTTAGACGGACGTTACGTCTTCTGGTCCGTCCCAAGTCAGAGGTCCAACCCTTCTAGGGGACCTCCTCCCGTACCGTTGGGTGAGGTCATAAGAACGAACGTCTTAAGGAACCTGTCTCCTCGGACCACCCGATATCAGGTACTCCAGAGTTTCTCAGACTGTACTGACTCGGTGATTTTGAAAGTGAAAGAAAGTGAACTGAATAGACTCGTCTCTCTCACTCAACAGAAGTTAGAAGTTAAATCGGTAAATACTTAAGTTTAATTAGTAACCAGAGGTTTTTAGCTCCCCAAAAACGAAGAAACATGAGTTCGGCGTAGAAACGATAAGACTAAGTTTTAGGGTCGTTAAATCCCTTTTGAACCAAGGGGTGTTTACTACAAGTGTTGAGTACGGAAATGCCCTCCAGTGACCACCGAAAACAGGTGAGGAGACCGGTTTTGGATGTATAGAAGAAAGTGAAATATAAACATTCTAATACATCGTTGTGCCCTTTGGTCAATATTATAATCACTTTTTTGTTGTGTTTGTAACGTAAATTACTACTAATACCGTTACATTTTTATTTATATGTTTGTTTTTTATGTGTGTGTGTGTGCCTTTTATTTGGACCTTCTTTTGGTTTATCAATTATCACCAATACAATCCCATACTCCTAACACCTAAAAAAAGAGTAAGAAATAAATGGGTTTTAAAAATTACATTACCTTTTTACGAAAATATTAATTCTTTGTCTGAATAATTCTATTCCATCCTCCGTTTTCCTTATTGTTTCAAACTATTTTATTTATTTTGTCTTTTCGATCAATATCTATTCCGTGAGACTTTCATTTATATGTATCGAGGGTCGAGTCTCACACACTTGGCTACCTCTTTATACCGGTGTCTTGAGAATACCTTCTGTAGAACGGATGAGACTCTTACTGGTTGTCCTTCTTGTTGTGTTCTAAAGTCTGGAAGACCCGTTGACTCTTCTCGGGCTTTCGATCCTCAGGTCCGGACAATCTCCAACCCCCGATATCTCGGTGATACTTCTTCACTGACTTACACCCCCAAAGGCCCTTCACGAAGTTCGTACTGTACACTCCGCGACTATGACAAATAAAAATCTTCAGGACAACTCTCCTCACAGAGAGTGGGAGTGATTTATTGATACGAGGAACCTTGATACCTGTAGAAAGACGACATCGTCGTTATCCTAGTTTCGTGCACAAATCTTTCTCTTCACTTTTTGTGGTCTACACTCGTTTTGGTGTTCCCCTTAAAGTCTGTCCGTCTCACGTGGCCTAATGGGTTAAACCTTACACCGGGCCCGGGGACCTGCCCGTCTGGGAGACTCCTGGACCCACCTCCCGGTCTCTAATACCTAGGACTAAATTCGGTTGACGGCGATTGAACTGGACACTGGTACGAGGTCGGTAACTGGAGGAGGTTTGGTGAAAGTGGTAGACACTTTACCTTCCTGACCGAGTAAAGGACCGTCCTTGTCGACCATCTTTGGTATGTTTTCGATCTCCATTATTGCTCCGTAGTCGAACACTAGGGCTTCCGACGACCGTTTAACATAATCTTATATATTTATGGTGTCACATATGTGTGAATGTCATACATACCCTTCTTACACATATTTTTCACCCTAATTACTGACCCAGTGTAGTCAAGTTTTTCATTTATTAGATGTACAACTGTTAACGTCCTCCACACTTTACTATAAAAAAAAAGGAAAGTGAGTATCAAGAAATCCAGAGGACCCTAGTGGGTTCTACATCTGACTTATTTACACTCTACACCTATGAAGAATTCAAAGTTTAAGGTCGAAAGAAATGGTAGATCAACATACATCGGTACCCATTGAATGAGGTATCCAACTATGGAAATAAAAGGAAAGATACTTTACCCTGACTTTGATCATAGATGGTTGATCTGAACGACACTTCTAATTTATCTCATCATATGGACTTCTCAAATCTCCTCAAGACCCATCTATACAATCAATAATAATAGAAGGTTTTGGAAGTCACACCTGAAATTTCAAGAGACGTAAAGAAACAAGAGTCAAAAGAGTAGGTTTATAAAGGTCGTAATAACAAGACAAGTTCTTATAAAGGACAGAATAAGTAGATACACCCTATGACGAGGGAGGTCTGAATTTTGGTCAGAATGAGTGGGAGGTGGTTTCGGT
Source organism: Capra ibex (assembly GCA_006410555.1). Taxonomy (NCBI): domain Eukaryota; kingdom Metazoa; phylum Chordata; class Mammalia; order Artiodactyla; family Bovidae; genus Capra; species Capra ibex. The sequence goes on along the minus strand of SJYO01007492.1, from coordinate 65,892,727 downwards.
AATTAAATAAGGATAAGAACGGTCGAAACATCCTTGACCCCAGTTAAGGATGTAACTGAGGTGTTAGTCTTTAGATACTTCGTAGTGAGGTGGGGGACAAGAGGGAGGGACCCGCAGATGTATTGTTCTACGATAGAATTGGTCTCCACAGGACAATTTCTATTTTTTTTATACCAAAAGAAGAGAAATCCTTTTCAACAGCCAGTGTCACATCTTATCCTTTAGTGGAACCTTAGTGATTTGTACCGATAGAAATCTTCCTATCCCGTTCCTCTCTTCCTGAGTACCCAAATTATTTTAGGAGACAGGTTGGGAGACCACTATTCAACAGTGACCTCTCCTTCTCCCTGCACCATGACCCAAGGTCTCCCGTCTGCAACCTTGAGTAGGACCTAGTATATAGACCCTTCACCGACGTATCCTCTGGTCCTTTTTCCTTTTTTGTTGGACTTGTCACTCTCAATGTTATAAACCCACTGTATTACCTCCTCTTATAACTCCCTAGTGAAAGAGGTTTCATAGTCACACTTACTTGGGATGAAACCGTCGGGACCTCGTCGTCTTTCACGACCTGTGTCTGTGGTGCTGGGAAGGGACCTATTGCTAACAACGTCAGAGTGGACGTGATCGTAGTAAGGAAAAGTCCTCGTGAACTAGAAGGTGGTCGTGGTTCAAAACTAAAACGCTAGTAACAATAACAGGAATAGTAACGGTGGAAGCTTAGAGAAGCGGAAAGCAGTAGGGAGGTGGTATCGCAGACGATCCCACATAAAAAAGACGTGACAGTATCCTGAGGGATTTTTTTAAATTAAAGTATCTTTACAGACTCGGGAATAAAATACTAATTTAAGATCCTTTGTGTTTCTACTCGTTTTATCAGTGACGAGAATTCCTTGAAGACAGTGTACTAAATCTATCTAAATTTAACGACCAATTGTAGATTAGGTCACTACCGGAACACCGCCGCCACCACCACCATCAAATCAACGATTCAGTACAGGTTGGGAACACTGGGGTACCTGACATCCGGTGGTCCGAGGAGACGGGTACCTTAAGGGATCCGTTCTTATGACCTCACCCAACGGTAAAGGAAGAGGTCCCCTAGAAGGGTTGGGTTCCTGTCTTGGACACAGAGGACGCAACGTCCGTCTAAGAAATGGTGACTCGGTGGTCCTTTCAGGGGTCCCTACCGGAGCCAGGGGGATTAACAGAAAGGTTAAGGGAAAGGAACAGGTCAAGTAAAGAATTTGTGTATCAATAACTCATATATGACATACAATCCGTGACCCGATCTGAATCCTTAGTTGTTGTTTATGTGTAGTAGAATGGAAATTTTTCGTATTGATTTTACACTTTCTTGATCCGAACTATTATAGGGACCGAGTGATGTTTTCCTTATCCTTTGTGAATTAAATGGACAGAGAGGACGACATCTCACTCACGTGAGGTGATAAGAAACGAGAGAGTCGGTAGTACGTCACTTCTACGTCAACTTGGTACACAGAGAGGAGGACATCTCACTTCACGTGAGGTCACATGAAATAAGAGGGTCGGAGGTACGTCACTTCAATGTCGACTTTGTACACTTCAAGAAGAAGCTCAGGTCGAAGGCTCCGTGAACTCTTTTCCTCCCAATTCCTGTCTAGAGGAACGTCACCGTTCTTCGACCCTGGAGACGAAGACACGAGGTGTGGTCATATGAGCCCTTAGTTCATGGGAAGTATAATGAGTGACTAAGAAATACACAATCTTAGAAAATTTATAATATCTATTTATTCTTTATCGAAGGTAAAGAATTATTTGCGAAGTTATTAACTGCGAAGTTATTTTTCAGATAATATGTTTATAATTCGATGTTCCTTCCCTTCCAGAAGGTTCCTTTACGAAAAGAACAACCCTCTTCGTAAATTCTATTTCCATTCATAGTTTAAAGGTAACTGTCACTATTTTAATGAAAAATATTATGATTTCACGTGTCGACTGGTTTATCGACGTCATTTAGAGTCCAGGAGACGGGTGAGTCCTCCTAGAGTTCCGTACTTCCTTACTGGACGACACTGTTTGAGTCTGTTGATAACTAATTGACACTAGAGTCTTGTCGTAGTATAATCTTACCCTTCCTCGTAATGTCTAACACTCCTGAAGAGACCATCGATTCTACCATTTCTTAGACGAACGTCACGTCCTCTGGGTCCAAGTTAGGTACCCAGTCCTTCTAGGGGACCTCTTCTCTTACCGATGGGTGAGGTCGTAAGAATGGACCTCTTAAGGTACCTGTCTCCTCGGACCGTCCGATGGTAGGTACCGCAACGTTTCTCAACCTGTACTGACTCGCTGATAGTGTGTTTAATATTTAACATAGTCTAATAGTCGTGTTCGTATTTTAAACGGTAGTCTACCAGGATCTAACTTAAAAGTAGAGTCTCAGAGAAACGGTGGACCCGGACCCGGCTAAATGAATCGAAGAGACGGGGAAATAAAAGAGTAAACGTATTACGTCTAGTCTTAAAAATAGGTAGTCCCAAAACAAAAAAAAATTTTCCTGACGACGACGACGACGATTCAGTAAAGTCAATACAGGCCGAGACACGATGGGGTGTCTGCCGTCGGGTGGTCCGAGGAGACAGGGACCTAAGAGGTCCGTTCTTATGACCTCACCCAACGGTAAAGGAAGAGGTTACGTACGTACGTACGATTAAGTGAAGTCAGTACAGACTGAGACTCACTGGGATACCTGTCGTCGGGTGGTCCGAGGAGACAGGTGTCCTAAAAGATCCGTTCTCATGACCTCACCCAACGGTAAAGGAAGAGGGAAATTTCCCGATTTCATTGTATTAACTTCCGTGAACCGTTTCTCCTCCGTGAGACAGTTACAAGAGAAGAAATATAAAATGTCGACTCCTTGGTTTTGGACTTCTTAACTAGATTAAACGGACTTCTGGGTACTAATTGGTTACAGTAGGGACCTGATATTCGGGGTCCGAAGGGTTACGGATCAGGTCGACAGAAATAGTAAAGGTATTCCCCTGAACTTTGTTTCTATTAACCTTTGTGTAAATAGAGACCTAAAGATTTCGAACTCTCCACTTTATCTTACTCTCTTCCTCCGACTTCACCCCACTTTCCACATTTTTCGTCCAAATGAAGGGGCCAAAAAGTACTGAAAGGACTCAAATGTAATGAACTCGTGTATGGGTGACTACCACCTCCCTTCACCACCTCGCATCGGTTGCACTCTACTTTCTGACGTACTGTAGTCAGGTGTTTCATTTAGTAGACGTACAAGGGTCGCGTCCCTCCACACTGTGCCGCAGGAAAAAGAAGAGAGTGTGTATCGAGAAATCCAGAGGAGTCCGGTGGAGCCTGGCTCCGATCAAAAGGTCTTCCAGGATGTACTTGGTAAAGAAGTCTCAAGACTCAAACGATCACACACCTGAACCGTCTCTTCTCGTTTGATTTCTCGAATACGTATGTTTTAGTGAACACTGAACTTTTAATAAAGTCACACGCCGACCACGAGGTGCACCACCTCGTCTTTCTCGGGATCCGGTCTCTGCCCTACAGACTGACGAAAGGGTCGGGACGACGATTGATCGACCCCCCACCCACCCCCCCCACGGGTCTTCTCCTTCAATTGGAGAGATGCGTAGACGTAACATTGGATATTTTACGGTGGTCTTTGCGAGTGATGTAAAATAAAGGGAAATAGGAGTGTTCTTAAGGGACTCCATTTGTCATAAGAAGGGTATAATCTCCATTTCTTTATCTCCAAACCTCTTAACACTGAACGGGTTACAGTAAGTCACTCATTTACCGTCTTAGACTATCTTTGACCTGAACCCCTTGAAGGGACCACCAGGTCACTAATTCTAAAACGGTAGGTTACGTCCTCCACACCCAAACTAGGGACTAACCTCTCGACTATAGCGTATACGGAGTACCGGTTTTTTTATTGGGTTTTGTATTTTGTCTTCGTGGAAACATTGTCTAAGTTATTTCCTGAAATTTTTAATAGGTATACTTTTTTTAGCAACTTTTCTTCTTTAATCCGAACTTGGGTCTTCCATGAGAATTGGAGGTTCTATCTGATGGATATAAAACTCCCCTCTTTACTTACAATTTTGAAATTTCGTGAATTTCGTTAACTTTGTTTGCAAATAATGTTAGTTCCCCAACGTCAGGGTTCCTCAACGGACATGAGTCCAGTAAAAGTCGAGTAACTGAAAGAGTAAGTAACGAAAAGTACACCTAGACACTCATAGTTTGGCGTCAATAGGAGAAAGTGGAGTAAACAAAAACCACAGTCAAGAGGAGGGTGTGACCGCCGAGAGTCCTCCTCGGTCGTGGTACAGAATGGTTCACTCCCTTACATTCACATCCTTCGGCACGAGTGTATGAGTGTTCGTCCGAGTGTTTACAGATGTGAGTAGTTGTGTGCGCGTACGTGTGTGTACACATACGTATAATCAAACAATACGTGTACGTGGTAGCCGAAGTCTTGAACCGTTAAATTCTTAGACGGTAATAATACTGGCACATATAGTGCATATTTATTAAAGGGTCTTAACCCGAAACTTCACTTTTTACGGTACTATTTCACTATCTTTCATCTCCTTACGCACGATTCTTTGAAACTGAGAAGACCACAGTCGGGGTTGAAGCTTAAGACGACATTCGAATACCTAAAGAGGGTCGAGTAAGTCGGGGGACTTTCTGAGGATGGGAACCACCCGTCATCCAAACTGTGTTGTAGTCAGAGAAGTACTTGATTAAGACTCGAAAGCGAGAGAACAGATGTCTAAACAAGACCCGTCACCACCAGTAGTCTGACACTTGAAGTCTCCAAGCCCAGCGTAGACACCTTAAGAGGGAGGTCACCAAACCGTGATGCACGTCAATCGAGAAACCACTACTGTTGTGAAGTAAGGACGATGACGAAAACCAAACCAAACGAATCCTCCGTCTGTGTTTTCTACAGCGAGGAGTAAATTAGTAATTGTACATATCGGGTCGTGACAGTGCCGTAAATTGTTCACTTAAACAAGTAACGTATACGTTTGTGGTACCATTATAACACAGTAAAAACGTAATTGGGAATTACCGAAGGGACCACCGAGTCTGTCACTCGTTCAGACGGACGTTACGTCCTCTGGACCCAAACTAGGGACCCAGCCCTTCTAGGGGACCTCTTCCCTTTCCGTTGGGTGAGATCATAAGAACGGACCTCTTAAGGTACCTGTCTCCTTGGACCGTCCGATGTCAGGTGCCCCAGCGTCTCGGTCCGTGCTGACTCACTGACTGTGTCCAATTACCAATGTTTCGTGCAGGTACTAATCACAGTGTAAGTCTGAGGGGAAACTCTCCATCTTTCCCTATTTCTGTTATGATAGATGAGGTACTCCTAATTCAGACACTCCTAATTTACGTTATTTGGTGAATCGTAACCCCGGACCGTGTCTCATTTGTGATAATTTGTAAAGATCATCGTGTAACGACCGGGTATAGTGACTACTCCTTGGTGTCGAGTCTCTCCGATTCAAGTCCAACAGACCAATTCACCACCTTAAGTCAATTCTTAGACAGAGGTCTGAGGTTCCGGTAAAATCCTTTAATAGCCAACTGTGACGTTAGTACCTTCCTTTTTTCGGGTCGGAGTCTCCTTCTCGTACGTCCTGTCAAAATACCACCCACTCATCCGTCTTCACAAATCTCTACTTCGTGACGAGTTCCCCCTCAGCTCGTGGTCGGTACATGGTGTCACCGACGCGACAAGTCAAAACCAAGCCGTTTACGACGGAAGGGCGTCACGGACGTGCATAGAACAGGAGAAAGGGAAGACGAAGGAAGAGTGGTCGGGGAAGTGGAGTGGACTCAGTACGAGGTCCGAAGGTCCGAGTTGTGTTTGTCTAGAAACACCGTCGAAAGGACGTGTGGATGAGTATGTCCGGGGGTGTCGCACATACGACACTCATACACACTCATACACACGACACCCGATTCGACAAAGTCACCACGGGTTGAGAAACGTTGGGGTACCTGACATCGGACGGTCCGAGGAGACAGGTACCCTAAGAGGTCCGTTGCCCTCACTCATCGGTAAGGGAAGAGGTCCCCTCGAAGGTGTGGGTCCCTAGCTTGGGTCCGGAGGACACAGAGGACGTAACGTCCGTCTAAGAAATGACGACTCGATGTCCCCTTCGGGGAACACTCTGATGAACAGACTATAAGAGGGGTCGACCTTAACTTCGTTACTCTTTAATAGTCGAAATAGGGTGAACGACCGACCGCATAGGCGTCGTGGGAATACCGCAGGCCGTGTAAACAATTTACGCCTGATCGACGACCGGTTATCTTTCTACCTCTCCTTCTTCTAATTCTTTCTTCACTCTTCTACGGTCGTGCTTGAATTTTGCAAAATGGTAAAACGGCGTCTAGACGAGACCCATCACGACGACCTCCACACTCCGTTACAGATCGTCCGTTGATCCTCCTTAACTTCCTCCTGAGGTTGTGTGTCCTTTCCGTACCTCTTCACTCCGTTTCAGTTGTCACTGTGTGTGTCCCTTCCCGGGCAGAATCCGGTGTCGAAGATGTCTGTCGACTTTCCCCCGACTCTTCCTTGGTAAAGAGTCGGAGAACAACCAACGGAAAACGATCTTTCTTAGTCCTACGGACGAGAGGTGTCTACTGACTGATGTCTTGTGCTTCCCCTTCTCCCTCCCTTCCTCAAAGGTGACCCCACGATATAAAGACTGGGACGGACAACTGTCGTTTGTCACCGCCACCACCCTGAAAACCGTCCTTCGTAGGGGGAGACCCCAGACCCCCGCAGTCCTACCACGGTTCTTCACCTCGTTGCGACCGTGGGGTCTCGGGGTCGAAAAAGGGAGACGTGGGAGCACCTCCTCTGAGGTGCTAGAGAGGACGGAGGAGGACCGAATCCCGTCGCCTCCCTCCTGTACTCGGACCAGAGGTCGCCCCCGGTAAAGCAAATGTAAGGGTGGGGACCCGGGACCCTTCGGGGCTCAAGGGTGTGAGTGACTCCGTCCTTCCAGCGGTGCCTGTGGAGTAGACAGGTCCAGCGACTGACTGATGTCTATTCGTCGTCGACGACGCAGGTGTGACCCCAGTGGAGGGTCTAACGGGTGGGACCTTGGTCCGCCTGTTCCCGGGTTAGAGACGGGCGGTCACCCCGTGGGTGTCCCGAAGGTCGGCTCCGGGTCACTGACGTCACCCCCGAGGGACGTCTCGAGTGAAATCGTCTCGACGGTCTGCACTGGCTCCTTTCTGTTTCGGAATCTCTGTGGCCGGGTGTCGACAGTTCGTGAACTGTCAAAGTGTCGCGAGACGACGTCCGAGAAAGAGTGTAGTGAGACTGGTGGCGGGCACTTCTAGAGTCTCGTCCACAAAGACACAGGTAAAACGTCTACTCATTTGTCGAAGTCCTACAAACTATCTAAACGGGGTTCAAGAGTGTCGATCCGTCACGACTTTCGACAAAAACGTGACGGATCAACCACCCAGAAAGGTAATGATGTACGTTTGTCTTGTTTGGTTCACCTGTTCAAGGTCGAAAGTAGGGACTTTCTCGTAAGAGAGAGGGAGGGTCCAAATTGGACAGAAGATGAGTCCGGACCCGAAATTACTTTTTGGGAAGTCCGAACCTCAGACTCAGTACTAAGGAGAAGACCAGTCGGTTCACTGAATCGTCGACACGCTAAGACCTCGACTAAAAGGACTTATAAACGAAGGTACGCAAATTTTACCTCCACTACAAGGAGTTCAACACCCCGAACACTATTCCCAATTCTTATTGTTATTTATAGATGACTCATAAAAGGTAAGGGAACCGGGTCAAGATTTGGGAGCACACGTGACTAAATAACTTAAGAGTGTCGTTGGGACACACCTTCTCGCGAGTCAGTAAGTCATCACAGACTGAGAGACGTCGGGGTACCTGATATCGGACGGTCTGCAGAGACAGGTACCCTAAAGGGTCCGTTCTTATGACTTCGCCCAATTGTAAAGGAGAAGTCCCCTAGAAGGGTTGTGTCCCTACGTTGGGAGTAGAGAACTCAGACGACGTAACCATCCACCTAAGAAATGGTGATTACGGTGGACCCTTCGGGGATGTTATTGGGATCAAACTAAGTGTGCACGACAAGAAAATGAAGTGTCTACTCCTTTGTTACCCTCTCTTTATGGGGTCCAGTGTGTCGTTTATCGTCTCGGTCCGACAAACTGTGGTTTCGGTTCACGAATTAGAGGTACAACATGAGTGATACGTTTAATACAAATTATGGATGTTATCCATTAGTCATCGACAATGATCCTTGGCCCCACCCATCCCGGACTAAATATTCGTTTCACTTCTCAATTTATGGACTTGATTAATCCATTTGGTTTCCGACCCGGTGAAGTCGAGTTAAACGGTACCAAAGAGTAAAGGGTGACAGACACAGTAAGGAAGTCTCGTCCTTCTGTGAAGTCCCTGTAAAACGTGACAGACCTGTGTAAAAACAAACAGTGTTAAGACCCTCACGAGGACCGTAGATTACCCATTCCGACCCCTACGACGACTCGAAGGATGTTATGTACACCGCAGGAACGTAGTTTCTTAATAGACCGGAGCCACAATAATATGATTCCAAATCTTTAACGACATTATAACTTATAAATCACAGTTCTGATGACACTCGTGTTTAAACAGTGTATCTTCCCGTTTCATTACAGGACAAATTTTATACGACTGTGTCAAGTTACATACGTTATAAACAATAATGTTAACAGCAACAGTGGAAGTAACAACGGTTCGTTTCTGCATACGGGACCTTTACTAGTCGGCTAAACCCCGAACGCCATCTCAATCTTTTGACTTCTACGAAAAGACAGTTTAATACAATAGTAGGAGGTTTAACAACTGTAAAGAAGATTACACAAATTTATCAAGTATTTATTTGAGTGTAAATACAATTTATTTATTTGTACAATTTATTTTGTAAATATAATTTGAGTGTAATTTGATGTACGGTGAAGAAAGTCGTACATCAAGATACTTAGGGTTTATCGAGAGTCAAGTTAGTCGAGAAGAATACAGGGGGAGGGGTAATACTTATGTGGTTTGTCCAAAAACAAAACAAAAAAAATTTTTTTTTGGAGGAAAGACTGAAACTAAATAAATCAAAATGAACTTCCTATTAACGAAATGTTATAACACAACAAAAGACGGCTTGTCGTTGTACTCAGTCGGTATCCATATGGAGACAGGGGAGGGAGAACTCGTAGGGAGGGTAGAGTGTGGGGTCGGGTGGGAGATCCAACAGTGTCTCGGAGCCAAACTCAAGGGACTCAGTATGTCCTTTAAAGGTAACCGATAGATAAAATGTATACCATCATATATACGAAGGTGCGATGAGAGAGGTAAGTAGAGTGGGACAGGGAGGAGAGGGGCCGGGAACATGGAGTCAGACAAGAGATACAGACGTAGAGGTAACGACGGGATATTCATCCAAAAAGTCATGGTAGAAAGATCCAAGGTATATACACACAATAATATCCTATAAACAAAAATACAAAGACTGAATGAAGTGAGACATATTATACGAGATCCAAGTAGGTGGAGTAATCTTGATTAAGTTTACACAAAACAAAATACCGACTCATCATAAGGTAAAATGTATACATGGTGTCGAAGAAATAGGTAAGTAGACAATTACCTGTAAACCCAACCACAGGTACAGGATCGATAACATTTATCACGATGTTACTTAAAACCCCATATACACAGAAAAATTTCAAATCAAAGGAGTCCCATATACGGATCTTCACCACAACGACCCGGGATACCGTCAAGACATGAGTCATACAGTCGTTTGACCTTTTAAGTCGTCACCGGTGTCCCGACCTTTTTCAGTCAAAAGTAAGGTTAGGGTTTCTTCCCGTTACGGTTTCTTACAAGTTTGATGGTGTGTTAAAGTGAGTGAAGTGTACGGTCGTTTATTACGAGTTTTAAGAGGTTGGATCCGAAGTTATTATACACTTGACTCCTTAAGGTCTACAAGTTCGATCTAAATCTTTTCCGTCTCCTTGGTCTCAAGTTTAACGGTTGTAGGTAACCTAGTATCTTTTTCGTTCTCTTAAGATCTTTTTGTAGATGAAGACGAAGTGACTGATACGATTTCGAAAACTGACACACCTAGTGTTGTTTAACACCTTTTAAGAAGTTCTCTACCCTTATGATCTGGTGTAATGGACGGAGGACTCTTTGGACATACGTCCAGTTCCTCGTTGTCAATCTCGGTCTTTACCTAGTTGTCTGACCAAGTTTTAATCCTTTCCTCAGTGGGACGAATAAATTGAATATACATCTCATGTAGTAAGTTTTACGACCCGACCTACTTCGTGTTTGATCTTAGTTCTAACGGTCCTCTTTATAGTTATTAGAGTATAAACGTTTACTGTAGTGGAAATACCGTCTTTCACTTCTCTTTGATTTCTCGGAGAATACCTACGTTTTCTCTTCTCACTTTTTCGACCGAAATTTGAGTTGTAAGTTTTTTACTTCTAGTACCGTAGACTAGGGTAGTAAAGTACCGTTTATTTACCCCTTTGTTACCTTTGTCAGTGTCTGAAAGAAAAGAACCCGAGGTTTTAGTGACGTCTACTACTGAAGTCAGTACTTTAATTTTCTATGAACGAGTAACCTTCTTTTCGATACTGTTTGGTTCTGTCACAAAATTTTTCGCCTCTACAATGAAACGGTTGTTTCTGGGTATATCGATACAAAAAAGATCATCAGTACATGCCTATATTCTCAACCCGGTATTTCCTCCGACTCGTGACTTCTTAACTACGAAAACTTGACCTCTTCTGAGAACTCTCAGGGAACCTGACGTTCCTCTAGTTTGGTCAGTTAAGATTTCCTTTAGTTAGAACTTACAAGTAATCTTCCTGACTACGACTTCGACTTTGAGGTTATGAGACCGGTGGACTACCCTTCTCGACTGAGTAATCTTTTCTGGGACTACGACCCTTTCTGACTTCTGTCCTCTTCTTCCCCTACTGCCTCCTACTCTACCAACCTACCGTAGTGGTTGAGTTACCTGCACTCAAACTCGTTCGAGGTCCTCTACCACTTCCTGTCCCTTCGGACCGACGTCACGTACCCCAGAGTTTCTCAACCTGTACTGACTCGTTGACTTGTTGTTGTTGTCTTTACCATCAAAATAAGGATTAAAAAATTCCTGAGAGGTATGAGAGAAGGTATCACCGACATAGTCAAATGTAAGGGTGGTTGCCACGTTCTCGTAAAACAAAGGAGATGTGGGAGAGGTCGTGAACAACACTTTGTCTAAAAAATTTCAGACTAAAACAACCGGAGAAAACCTTTCAAGATGATTGATGATTGTAGAAACTTTGTCATTTCTAAACGAAACAGGTTGTCTTGAAACTAGTCTTCTTCTTGGAAGTACACACTTCATAGACACTATGAACCGTCCTGTAGGTCGAAAGAATGCAACGACCTCTTGTGATACGGAGTGTAGTGATACTGAACTAAAGGTAGATTAACACGTAATCGAAGTTTATAAGTTATTTATTAGACCTTTCCTCAACATAGTTAGTGAAATCCGATCCAATACCATATTATTGTTTACTAGGGTCATCAGATTGTTACGTTTTTTACTAAAGAACAAGTACAACATACAAGTAGTACTTGACCAACGACGGGACAAAGTAGAAAAAGTAAGTAGTAAATCCGACGTCCTTGTCCGGGATAAACCCTGTACCACTACAGTATTGTCCTCCTTTCTCGTTACCACCTTTTACTATTAAGAACATCGAGGACGAGTCTTAACCGTATATAAGGTATACAATTGTAAGGTGACCCGTTACGTTCAGTTATCGGTTCGGTCTACAGTTACCCCCGTCTCTACATATAAGAAGGGATATCCGGGGTGTCCGTCCCCGTGACTTGTAAGACTTGTTATCGTATTACATGATGTCCTGAGACAGAAACGGTGACTTCAGTACTTGAAGGAGTGTCAATCCCTGAACCGGAACTTAGTGATGGAAAAGTTCTCTAAAAATCGTTCTTTACCTTCTTCTTATATTTCACTTTCTCAACTTCTCTGGTTTTACAGTCTGAGATTACTGACTAAACATCTCCTCGAAACACCTACCGTTTAATATTCCTTTTCCGTTCTTAGTTCTTACCGAAGATCCTGAGATCCTCACTATTCACTATTGCGGTTGATAACTCTATCTCTTACCTCTTCCTCTCCTCCAAATCTTCTTCTTTCCCGTCCAAAATAAAACACAAACAAAGACGAAACAAACAAACCTATCTCTTCTGTTGAAATATCGAAGAATCTCGACAGGGGACTTTTAGGTGAAACAACCAAGATAGTGTGAGAAGAGAAAAAAATCCCTCGACGTTTAAAATAAAAACTGGGTTATTTGTATTCCACAGAAACCTTGTACGTACATTTTTGTTCGTCCTCTGTCCAATTGATACTTACACGAGGGTTTTCTCATGACTCGATCTTTGTTTCTAAACTTTAAGTTAATGTATATTCATCATTATTCATTATCGATAGTACTAATATGAATAACTCGTAAATGATACAGTCCGTGACACTCTTCATTAAATGTATGTAAAAGACTGAATTACAAGTAGTATAGAGATCAGACACACCGAACAGAAGTGACTCATCTATTCCTATTCCTGTACTTTAAATTTCTTCGAATTTATTCGTTTGTTTTGAAGCGGTTTCAGAGTGTCGATCCTTAGACATTTTTTGTGGGTTCTTGAAATAGAGATATTGGGTGTAAAGTTGGCTAATACGAGAATCAACCTTGGTGCTGTCGTTTACTCTTGTAGGTCCGTGATATCTTTCTCTCTTTTCTATTCTTGTCACCCAGTTCCCATCCTGTGACTTCTTATACTTATAAGTTCCTAGCCCCCTTCTAGGGAATCTCTTCCTTGTTCATCCTCCTTTGGTCTTCTCATGCAGACTCATCGGTTCACGCATCTCACTGTAACTTTTCGCTCACAGAAATTATCCCCGTCGTATGAACTTCTCGTCCCGACCCTTTCCAGGAACCCACAACTGTCAATCCGGATCAAGGACTGTTATAGAGAGTTCTTCGTAGATATTGGTCGGTACAAGAGGTGGCTCTTGGGGTCCTCGTTTTATGCTTGGTATCCACCGACCAGTACACGACTGAAAAACTTTGTGGTCCTATAACGACCAAGTAAGAGAAACTCGAGACGAAGGTCTCTGACGGAACTGAAAAACTGGATAAACTCATCCAGAAAGAAAGACCCGGAACCAATGGACCGAGAACCTGAGACATGGACACACATGCACAGTCTCCAAGACCGGATAAGAGAGTCAAATCCTTTGGGTCTGAATGTGGTGTACGGACGACACCAATGATGTATGAGGATTGAGGGTTGGACTCGCTTATCCAAACCTGTGTCAGGGAGTTAGGTGTTCCGACACAGAAGACGACGACGACGACGACGACGATTCAACGAAGTCAGCACAGACTAAGACACGCTGGGGTATCTGCCTTCGGGTGGTCCGAGCGGGCAGGGGCCCTAAGAGGTCCGTTCTTGTGACCTCACACAACGGTAAAGGAAGAGGTTATGAACTTTCACTTTTCACTTTCACTTCAACGAGTCAGCACAGGCTGAGAATCGCTGGGGTACCTGACGTCGGATGGTCCGAGGAGGTAGGTACCCTAAAAGGTCCGTTCTCATGACCTCACGCCACGGTAACCGAAAAGGCCACGCAAGACGATTAAAAGACGTTGAGTCGAAGGCCTTAACTTTACTCCTTACACCAAAGTGCACCACCGACGCCACCGAAGAGACAAAAATAACAAGAAATCAGTGATTCAACACAGGATGAGAAACACTGGGTACCTGACGTCGGGAGGTTCGAGGAGACAGGTACCCTAAAAGGTCCGTTCTTCTCATCTCACCCAATGGTAAAGGAAGAGGTCGAGTCCAGAAGGACTGGGTCCCTAATTTGGACGCAGAGGACGTAACCGTCCGTCTAAGAAATAGTAGACTTCGGTACCTTCGGGATAGACGAGTCAACGACGACGATGACGACGACGATTCAGCGAAGTCAGCACAGGTTGAGACAACACAGGTTGAGACAGCACGGGTCGAGACACGCTGGGGTATCTGTCGTCGGATACTCCGAGGGGGTAGGGACCCTAAGAGGTCCGTTCTTGTGACCTCACCTAACGGTAAAGGAAGAGGTTACGTACTTTCACTTTTCACTTTCACTTCAGTGAGTCAGCACAGGCTGGGAGTCACTGTGGGGGGGGGGGGTACCTGACGTCGGATGGTCCGAGGAGGCAGGTACCCTAAAAGGTCCGTTCTCATGACCTCACCTAATGGTAACGGAAGAGACATAGACGAGATATCTACACCGATTAATGACTGTTATCCCGACGATCGAAACTCTAGTGTCCGACGACCAGTCTGGAACGGTTCGGAGTGTTACGGGACAACCGACAAACAGAAGTCCACTCAGTAGGGTCCACGGCACTAAAAATTTAGGTCGAGATTATCAAATACCTCTATACTCTCAATATGAACCTCTGTTCTCCTGTGACTACACTTACCCTGAAGAGTACAGGCGGTTCTTTCGTCACACGACTTATCAACAAGTTGACATCGGCCCTTCCGGGGTCACACCCGTGGTGACCCTTAAAGAGTGTCGGTACTGTACGGACCAGGTACTTTACCGGTTGAGGTTGGTATCACATCGACTCATATGTCTGAGGAGGCGAAGGTCCCTGGACATGACTCACTTGGTCATAATCCCCCGAGGAGACTCCATTCCCGTGGTCTTAGGAGATCATAGAGACGAGAAATATAAGTCGACCTCCGTACATAGGTCGTCGGAAGGGACTGATGTTGGGGAGTCATTCCCAATAACCTAAATAACTTATTTTTACATCCTGTGGGTCAATTTAAACTTAAAGTCTATTTGTTGTCTATTCTGTAAGTCTTATATGAATATGATTCTTTAATAAGTAGTAAATAAACTTTAAGTTTAAGTCGTTCCACAGGTGGTGTTGGGGTATTGAACTCTGAGTCATCCTTAAGGATCCGGAAGTCCAGGTAACCAGAGGTGAACGGGGTTCTTCCGTGACCCCGTGAAACACTTCTTCTCTTCGTCTCTTGATCTAGACACGATCTTGATAACCCCAGAACTAGGATAGACCAGGGGAATACGAGGACCCCGTTGAGACACGGACTTTTAGGTACTTTAATCTGGAAGACTCACGGATACTAGAACAAACGGAAGGTAGTAGACATAAACCTTCTAGTTCTCACTTTCTACCCAAAAATCTTCACATATCTGTACGTTAGGTGAGGTCATGGGAACGGACCTCTTGAGGCACCCGTCTCTTCGGACCACCCGATGTCAATTACCACAGCGTCTCAGTCTGTACTGACTCGTTGATTGTAAAGTGAAGTCTGTCGAACATCTCTGGTACTAGACACCGTCGTGGGTCACTAACCATAGGACGTACCGAAAGGTCCCCTACCAAAACGTAAAGGACCTGTTACGAGGATTATTTGGGAACTTGTGTAGGTGTGTATGGGATGGGTTGAAACATAGTATATTAGGCGTTAGGTCCTTAAGACCTAATGAACTTCGTAGTCGTGGAGGTTTTGTCGGAGGTCTGTTGAGGTCAAACGACATCGGTCTACAGATAGTAAGACATCATTCTCCGGTACCAGTGAACTGTATCTGTAAGGTTTACTCCGAACTATCGTAAAACGGGAAAAGACGCGTTGACTGGATCATTACTGGAGGATTTTTTCTCTTCCTTCAACCGGACTCACGGTTCGACCTGTTAAAAAGTACGTTGAGTTCTGAGGGAAGTGGAAACGGGGTAATATAGTGATCGACCGTGAATGGGAAGATATGACTTAAATAATTATGTCCTGGAATTGACATAGTCATGTAAATTACAAATATTATTGGGATACTCCTTATACGACAATGATAAGGACGCCGAAGGGACCACCGAGTCTCCAATTTTGTAGATGGACGTTACGTCCTCTGGACCCAAGTTAGGGACCCAGTCCTTCTAGGGGACCTCTTCCTTTACCGTTGGGTGAGGTCATAACAACGGACCTCTTTGGGTACCTGTCTCCTCGGACCACCCGATGTCAGACGTCCCAATGTTGACTCGCTAAAGTGAAAGTGAAAGTAAGGACAAAATGTCTACTCCCTTGACTCCGTCTCTCTGATTCATTAAAGGGATTCCAGTGTATCCAGTTAATTTTATTTATTTAAATTTAATTTTTTTTTTCTTTCACTTTTTTTTTAGTGATTCTCCATTTTCGGCCCTAAACTTACACCCGTAAGATCGAGGTCTAAGATAGGAGAATTGGACACACAGTCGGGGGTCGAACCTGGGTAGAATCAAGTTGGATTGTGACAACCTGACCGTGACAATTGTAGCCACGAAGACTAGATCGTCCCGGGACAAGACAGGAGGTAATAAGGGTTCCTCTTACCGAACGACACTTCCACAGAAGTTCCGGAGCCCCCAGATTACGTACTGTCACTCTAGTCAGACGTCATCGGACTTCGTCGGGCCCTCGAATCGAGTACGATACAGTTCACCGAACAGAATAAAATTCTCGGAACCCACGAGGTAGCCGACGTGTGGGTCGTTGTCTTGGTGTCCCGTTACCAGATACAACATTCGGACTTATTTTCCCCATCTTCTCTGTAGGTTGGAACCTTCTCAGACTGAACTCATAAAGTGGTAGTAAGTCGGGTTTAATAGAAAGTCTATAGATGGACACAAGGATTAGGTCTAGGTCCCGGAGAATCCACGTTGAGTCTCTCCATACTTTAGGATCCTTCTGGAGATAGACTCATCCCACAAGTGTAGGACGACTTTTGTGGACTTACGTCGGAGTCGAGTTGGTGGGTGGACGAGGAGATGGTTTTGTGTTAGACACCGGGAGAGGTTGTACTACACAAGACTATGTGATGGAGTCAGTGAACGGTTGTTTCCAGATCTATCAGTTTCGATACCAAAAAGGTCATCAGTACATACCTACACTCTCTATCTGGTATTTCTTCCGTCTCTTGGTTTCTTGACTACGAAAGGTTGACACCATGACCACTTCTAAGAATTCTCAGGGAACCTCACGTTCCTCTAGTTTGGTCAGTTAGGACTTCCTTTAGTTGGGATTTAGAAGTAACCTTCCTGACTACGAATTCGACTTCGAGGTTATGAAACCGGTGGACACACTTCTCGACTGAGTAACCTTTTTCTAGGACTACGACCGTTTCTAACTGTCGTTCTCTTCCTCCAGTGTCTCTTACTCTACCAACCTACCATAGCGACTGAGTTACCTGTACTCAAACTCGTTCGAGGTCCTCTACCACTTCCTGTCCCCTCGGACCACACGACGTCAGGTACCCAAACGTTTCTCAGCCTCTACTGAATCACCGACTTGTCGTTGTTGGTGCTAGTGGACCTGGAGTTCATTTCTACCGGAAAAGAAGGATTTTTCATCACTACTGAGGAAGTCTAGGAGTGTGTGGAGGTCCTGAGGTGGATGCCCTGAAGGTAGAGACTAGACAGGGAGAACGGGACAGCAATGAGACAGGACCTTCATTGTCCAAATATTTCTCCCGTACGAAGGGAGGGACGTAACGAGGAGGGAGGTGACGTCGGTAAATGAGGGACCAACCATTTTCTCCCAAAGATAAACGTGTCAGTCAATTTTGTGACGAAGGATTGGTCTCGGGAACCCTGATAGTTCAGGTGTAGGTGGTCGGACGGTAGGCGTTTACCTACTGTTCTCATCACGAATTCCTTATGGACGCGAGAAGATGACGAGTGTGTGTTAACTGAAGGGCCACCGATCGCAGTAACGACGTCTAAAACGAAAGTCTTTAATGACTGAGGGAGAAAGTCTTGACGAAAAGACAGGTTGTTATAAAAAGTAGGAAAAGTGAAAAGAACATGAGGAAGAAGGAACGTAATGACTATGAGAACGTCGATCTCTAATAGACTCTTCCATACATGGTTGAGTTTCCTTAGAACTACTCATATGGTTCAAGACAGACCGTCATCGGAAGTCTTACTTCTCAACTGATACCCTACGGTAGAGTAAGAGGGGATCGTGTAAATAAGATGGATGGATGACTTTCGACTCCTAACTCCCATTATTATTGTGATGGTCGTTACTCTAGACAGGAAAGAACTTAAGAGTGATATCCAGTCCATGACACGATTAACGAAACGCATATAAAAGAGTGAATTAGGAGTGTTGTTACGTTATTTCTCCTATGATAAATTGAAGGTTAAATGTCGACTCTTTTGACTGAACGGTTTCTAGTGTATTACTCATTCATCATCTCGGTTTAAAGTACAATTAAATTTCGGACCCGCAAGTCGGTGGAACGACAGTAACAGTATATAGTCGATTGAAGGAGGTACGGGTCAGAGGGTCGAAGAAGATAAGAAAAGGGATGAGGATTTAGAGGTCGATGTTGGAGTCACTACTCCCCCTTATTTGTTCTCTCCATAAGGGTTCTCCTTCATCTGATTAATAATGTAGTTCTGACTGGAGTGGTTGACCTGGTGCCCTTTCTCACTCCCGTGTTCCTTACAAAATTAAACCGGGAAACTTTGTCTCTAGGATGAATTTCATTACTCCCAAAACAATATTAATGAAAGGACAAAGTAAGTGACTACCTCGGGTTTGTGGATCTTGGTACGAATCGACTATTTTCACAACCAGTGGGTCAGCACAGACTGAGAAACTCTGGGACACCTGACATTGGGTACTCCGAGGAGACAGATTCCTGAAGAGGTCCGTTCTCATGACCTCACCCAACGGTAAGGGAAGAGGTCCCCTATAAGGTCTGGGTCTCTAGTTTCGGTCCAGAGGACGTAACGTCCGTCCAAGAAATGGTAGACTCGGTGGTCCCCCCTTCGGATCATTATCTACGAGTTGTTTATGATCGCACCTTAAGTCCTTTAAGCCCAACCAGGTCGTTTCTTGTGTCCTTAGGATCCTTTAGACTGACCACCCTTTCACCGAAGATCACCTTGGTCTATTGTCTCAGATGTCTTGTCACCGTGTGATGGAGGGTCGATGAGAAGTCCAAACGAAGAAAAAAAGGACAAGGTTGGTTATTTAAGACAAATGGGAAGTACATAAAAAGGTGGAACACTAACGACGAATAAGTATTTAAGACGAAAGGATAGTATATCAAGACGAAGGAGTATCTAAACCGAACACACTGGGAGGTATCGGTAGTGAGGTAGTATACAGTAAGAAAGTTGAGGTCAGAGGTTCTTGTGGACGGGAAAATAGAGGTGTAAAGGGTCAGACTTAGGGTCTTCCTTCGACTAACCGGTTTGAGTAGAGAAAGTAGGTTCGGGACTAAAAACCTCCCCGTCCGGATTATAGTCCCCGGTCAAGGACCAGGTTAGTCCTCGGTAGGGACCCATCTCTTGTTAGAACGAAACGAAGAGTCTCGTCCCCCCGACACCCACCCCGTCAAAGTAGAACTTCTCCTTCAACCCACACCGTCCGTGAAACAACTGTATAGGTCATATCCTCACGAGGACCCTCGGGTAGAGAGTAGAGACTTTTCACTGAAACATTCAATGTTGACAAGTAGTCCGTAAGGGTCCTTGTGGTCCATTTACGTCGACCATTGAACGATTCAAACCTTAAGGCAAACCGGACGTTAGAGAAACGTGAGAAAGAAGACCCTGACGGAACCACACGGTGGATAATGGAGAAACCTCAACCGAAAAAAACCTGAGAAAAGATGAATCCACTCAACCGAAGACTTATCTGACGAACTGAGAACCTGTTCCATTCACAAACCTAAGTTGAAACCAAGACTTAGTACAAAAGTTGAACCTACTTTACCGGGGGGTAGGACGAGGAAACGGGGGACGAAAGATGAGTCTAAGGGAAACGAGATTCAATAGTACACGGACTCCCACGAAGGGAAAGGGTCAGGGGGTTGTATAAGGACTCCCTTACTGTCATTCTTTATCAACCACCCAAGTCACTTTCGTTAAAATCTCCTTACCAACCCCATCTTTGGTCTATCTTCGTTCAACTCCTTCACCTTTATCGTTCTTATTGATGAGAAGACTCTACTTTTCCTCCTCTTCTTTAGTATACGTACAGTTCTAAATACGAAAATTGAATTCTCAAACGAACACTAATATGTTATGGATTAAAACATTTTGTAAAACTTTTTTATTTTCGATATTTCTTATTTATATATTAAGGGACATTAGGTCGATGGATGTATTAATACTATCAATGAATAAAAACTCGTGGATGATTTGTCTTAACAAAATTAGTGCACTAATTATCATAAAGATAAATGATACATTATATTTCAGGATCGATCCGGTCTTAATTCTGTCTATACAGACACTGTATCTCATTCTGTTATAGGAAAGGAGAGTTCTTTATTAACCGTAGGTAACCACATGTTCCCCCGATTCTCAAACGACCCCCTTTTGAGTTTCAGACCGAAGTCTTCCTAAGCCCAACACGTATCTGTACAGACCCCGTCAGGGCCTCCCTCTGCCACCACCCGTCCATGTCACCCCGGGGATCCCTCTCGTGTCGGACAACTCCTTCCTCAGACGTTATCAATTCTGACCCGAACTCAGGACGTTCCGGTACCGGTCAGACGGACAATACGTCGTCCCGGGTTGAGTTAAAGGAGTACACACAGAAAGGTCTTCTTTTGTTTCTCTCCGGAGACACATTATCTTTCTCGGTAAAATACTTTGAGACTTTACGGGACCCCGGATAGTGGGTCACCCATTGACCCACATCGCGGGTCCTTTTCTCGAAAAGGAAAGAGTGCAACTCTCTCCTACGACTGTCCGTAGTGTCCCCGATAGGTCGGGATCTGCAGGGTGTTTTGGTCGTGGTGCCCCGGTTGAGATCACCGTCTTTTGCAAAAACAAATTAAGTGTCGTTCCATTGTCATCGACTGAAATCACTCAAGTCATTATGAAATGGAACTCGTAATTACGACTTTTTACCTGAGAGAATGAAGGACAAAAAGTTTTCGTAGCAACTGATCCCCTTGTTACGTCCCGAGGTTTACTCCGTACCCACACCCGAAGATCGAGTGGGACCACGACCGTCTCGGACACAGTACCACAATCCGATTCACTTGACTTTGTTAGTACTACCGTATTGACTAAGTTCTCGTGTCCATTCTCAACGAGTGATTACTGAGTTGTTGTGGAAAAAGTTGCTGTCATAAATGTGTTTGTCGCGGAAGGACGGGACATATTTTGGTTCGAGGGATGGGGGATCATGGTGGGTGGGGTTTAAAGAGAGGTGTCGTAAATGGTCCTAAAGTACATGGTATTAAGACGAATAAAGAAGGAGAAAAATTTTTTCAACAGAAAAAGGATGACATCTTACATTTGGGTACTTTCATCACAGGTCCAGATACCCAAATACCGACACATGGGTCTCGGATCTAGTCGCCAACCGTGTCTCGTGAGTTACCAGTGACCCGAGTAGGTAAAGCATTCTAAGACTTTAGAGACCCCTTCCTACTCTTGGTAATTCTAAAAATTAATCGTAGACCTAAATATCGGACCTCCTTGGATCTTATACACGAACGCAAATATTATTGGGCTATTTTAGGTATGATATTATACGGATAAAATGTCTTCTTTAACCCCTAATCTCGTTTTCGTTGAACGGGGTTCGGAGCATCTACTATTCTCGGTTCCAGTCTATTTGACCAGATCATTCATTCATTCATTCTTCTGACACATCTTCCACAACGGTTTCGGCTCCGTTGTCGATTGCTTTCGGCATTGGCTATGTTATCCTTATGCCTGTCCTTTTTTCTCTGCCTTCCTTGCTTCGACACTTCTGACTAATCTTTGACCCGTGTCTTAAGCTACGTGACGATCTTCATCGGATATTTTTGACTTACTCTTTTCTCCCTAAAGAAGATTCTCCTCCAATGAAGTAAAGGAAAGTCCCTCTTTTTCTCTTTAATTGTCCGTTCATTTACATTCAGGAACGTCGAAACTCGTATAAATGCCATTTTAATCCTCTGTTTCTCTACGTCCAAACTAGGGACCCAACCCTTCTAGGGGACCTCCTCCCATACCATTCGGTGAGATCATAAGAACGGTCCTCTTAGCGTACCTGTCTCCCTCCGACCACCCGATGCCAGGTATCCAGTCTTTCTCAGTCTATGTTGACTTCGTTGAATCGTTCGTGTGTACGTACTATTTTAATATAATTACACCTAAAGTATGAACCTAAAATTAACCCTTTGTCTACTCTCATTTTATGGAATACCCTTTCCTCAGTCACAACATAGAATTGTACCTCTTCTGAGACCGTTATCACAGGTTCCTTACTCAGTTCTTCCTCCTGCTTCTGAACCCTCTCCCCTAAGAAGAAATGAAAAATCCCAATAAGTAAATAAATGATCGACGTGACCCGGAAACGACGACGGACGTCCGGAAGAGATCACCACTCGTCCCCGACGAGAAGCAACGTGACGTGTCCGAAGAATAACGTCACCGGAGAGGACGACACCTCGTTCCCGAGGTCCCACACTCCCGAAGTCATCAACATCGAGTTCCCAAGTAAACGGGGTGTCGTACACCTTAGAAGACCTTGGTCCCTATTTTCGGTACAGGGAACATGACCGTCGACCTAAGAAATGGTGACCTGGTGGTCCCTTCAGGTTCTCCCCTAAGAATTGTAAAATCCTGGTCCCCTAACAACCCCAAGGGACCACTGAGTCTTCTACTTCTTAGACGGAGGTTACGTCCTCGGACCCAAGTTAGGGACCCAGTCCTTCTAGCGGACCTCTTCCCTTACCGAAGGGTGAGGTCATAGGAACGGACCTCTTAAGGTACCTGTCTCTCCGGACCGTCCAATCACAGGTACCTCTGTGTCTCTCAGCCTACGTTGACTTGATGCTTGTGAAAGTGAAAGTCCCCCAACAATTAGTCTTCAGGGACCCGTTACATTTTCTGGGGACTTTGTCCGGAAGGCAATCCCTTTTTCTTGATATCCTGGGTCCACTGTTTCAGTCCGGTGGAGGTGGACGGGGGAGTGGGGCTGGGTAGTCGACCATAACGTCTGATACGACGCTAAGAAGGTCCCCAAGACCTTCCCCTTGGTCTCCGTCTACTGACCTAGTCTTGTCAGTCGATCCTACCAGTCAGTGTGTACCACTCTCCGTCCATCCCTTGGACCCCTCATTATGTATCTTCTTCACAGTCTTCCGTTTTAGGTAGGGTTTAGCGTGACCTGTGTCCGAGACCCCCACCATTAGTTAGTCATAAATGACTCATGAGAAATGTACGGTCCGAGACACGGTCCGTGACCCGTTTTACGACCCTCAGCTCGAGGATTATTTGATAAAGGAATAAAGAGGGGAGAGAAGACCTCTTTCTTGACCTTACTGTAGCCCGAGAGTGACCGGTTTCCTGACCCGTTACCGACGTAGACGTTTTCCGTCTGACACCGAACTCGTCTCCCCAGTCCAACCCCTACTGTACCGGACCGACTATGTTGTGAATCTAAAAGGACCTTTAAAGACAAATAAAAGATACGAGTTGAATCATAATAAATAAATACCAACTATTCGTTTAATTGATGAAATATCAAAGACCATTCAGTAAAGATATATATGTCAATGCTGCAAAAGAACACCTTCCCTTCCTGAAAGTTAAAAGTTAGAATTTTCGTCGTTACACGGATTTAATGACCCGGACTATTAACAGATTTTGTTCACATCGTCGTCGTTTATCCCCTTTTCCGTACTAAGTAGTGGAGAAATAATATGTCGGTTTGGATTCAGTGTCGCCCCTTCGACGACATCTCCCATCCCTAAAATTTAGTGACGTTCCCATCTCCAGTCACGTATCTATTAGACCTCTCTACTAGGGGGGTTTTGGGAAATTCTGAGATGTAAACCGTTGGTGGACTGAGTATTCCCGTTGGACCGTTACTTGAAGGGTTCAATCCCACAAGTGGGGTAAAGTGGGTCGGACGTTCACACGGATGTTCTAATGAGAATAAAAGGTACCATGTTCTTCCCTTAACTTCCTTGTCTCGATCACTTTAATTGTTGGATCAAGGAACTGAATACTTTATCTTATCTCTACTTGTGAATTTGTTAATAAACGGTAACACCTTACACAAAAGGGATCATTGTTACAACATGTATGAGTATTATAAATATATTATCAGATAAAGCTAGTGAGAGGATATGTCCGATGTCTGAGAATGTGTCGTACATCGGGTCACAGAAAACACATGGACTTTGAGTTTAATATATATAAAAAAATAAAAATAAAAGTCGAGTCACAATGTCGAAATAAAATAAATCTTCTATCGTCCTTTTAGGTAGAAACTCCTAACTCCCGTGCAACTAGATTTCTGTGCTCCTCTTCTCGCGGGGTCGTCCGCCCTCTCTCTCGAGTTTAATATAATTAACTTTCTATTAAAATGGTCATCTTTTTCCCCTTTCTTATCATTTTCTTCGTTCTCCTCCTTGGTTTTACTTTCAAGTCAAAATTTAGTATAACTTAATACTTATTTACTAATATCCGTACCCAAGATTGACTTTTCTAAAGTTAGAGACGAGATTCTATTTGTTGTTTCTAAGGTCCTCTGACTAAAAATCCTCGAGGAAAATTTTCAAAGATCTAGACACCAGACATAGTAAAATTCAGAGTCAGGACATTCGTACTTGCGATTCAGTGAAGTCAACACAGACTGAGAAACGTTGGGGTACCTGATATCGGGCGGGTCGAGGAGGCAGGCACCCTAAGAGGTCCGTTCTTATGACCTCACCCAACGGTACGTGAAGAGGTTCCCTAGAAGGGATGGGTTTCTATCTTCGACGTAGAGGAATGTAGAGGACGGAATCGTCCGACGAACAAATGGTGATCGCGGTGGACCCTTCGGTTCAGAATCAGGATGTGGGGGAATTTTTAAATCAGGTAGGTAACGATGTTTCTTAAAATTTCGTCTTAGTTAGTCATATGAAGTTGAATTGTAAATAATTCACGGATAAGATACAGTCCGCCAAAAGATGTATAGATTACACATAATTGAAATAAACTTAAAGCAGTCTGAGATACTCCATCCATGGTAATAACAAAGATAAAATGGATCCTCTCTTATCCCCGTGTCTCTTCATTGAACAGGTTCTAGAGTGTCCATCACCCACTGTTAGGCCTCAGGACGGGTCTATCAGACTCGGTGTGGCCATCTGTCGCATATGATGGAATCGAGACGTCTGAAACAAAAGGGTCATATGTAGAGGTTCATTTACCAAACAGGTTTGTCGAGAATCTACAAATTTACAAACCGTGGACAAACAACGTACTAATGGATGATGGGAAGTTTTAAGCAATTGAAACAAAGATTTTCGGTGTACGAATCAAAAAATTTGGTAGAAAACGACAGAAGAAAAGGTGTTCTCTATTAACAAACCTATTATTGGAAAATTCTTTACTTTTTTCACATCTTAATGAAAACACTCCCTTTTTACCATCGTCCGAGAAGAATGTACTCGACTCTCAGTCGTAGAGTCTACGAAAAACAAAAATAACTTCATATCAACTATAAAACCCGAAGGGTCACAGAGTCTCTATTTCTTAGGCTGACGTTACGTCCTCTCCGTCTAAGCTAGGGACCCAGTCCTTCTACGTGGTCTCCGCCCGAACCGTTGGGTGAGGTCATAAGAGCGAACCTCTTAGGGGTACCTGTCTCCTCGGATCCCCCGATGTCAGGTACCCCAGTGTTTCTCAACCTGTGTTGACCCACTGATTCGTGTCGTGTGTCGTGTCATAAAATCATCGGGAATAGTACGACAAAAGAGGTCGAAGAAGATCCTGATACTACCCCTCCTCTTTGAGTAGACCGTACAGCAAAGTGGAAGGGTAATAATAAAGAACGTATTCTATAATTTTCTTTCGATAAACTTTTAGAGTGAAACCACTACTCCTTTCCTTGTCATTCATGTTAGGACATATGACCCTTAAAAAGATCTTAATAGAAATGAAAGAAGTACTCTATTTTCTCTTGGATTTCAATGTGACATTTAACAAATTCAAAGTCTGTCACGACAAACCAAACTTTGTACGACACTTAAAATCTTGAAAGAAATCTTGAAACCATTGGACCGGTCCCGTGAAAAAAACAAGGAGTTCTAATAATTAGAATATGGGGGTTTATATAAAGTATACATCAAACTGTTTACTGTTAATCTACGAGAAGTACCCAAACCCCATTTACTCGGTTATTCGGGAACGAATTTACTGTCACAGTCCCTCTACCTGGTCAGTCCCTGCTAGGGCGAAGAAGGTGTATATCCTCCCGACTCTCCAGTTGTTTCCCCGTGACATTCTCCCACTCGTGGAGAGACCTCCACCTTGACGACGTGGTATGTGGAACGAACAAACCTATTATAAGACTTGGGGTTTGGGTGAGACGATCGAATCAGAGATTCTTGTTCGGTTCGTTGACTTTTGTCCCGGGAACGAGTCGATTCAGTTTCGGGTTCCTTAGTGATCGTAGTACCCGACACGGGCGGGTGGACCTCGTATTCTCACAGACACTTTCTTATTCCCTTCCCACCACAGTGGTGATAGAGAGACAAGCACAGGTGGTGTGATTATTTGTCCGGAGTAAAGGGGCAGATTTCTAGACGAGATTTCTTCCGTACTGAGTTGACTTCGTAGAAGTTTAATGACACCGACCAATTGTTTGGTAGGACATTTTCATACGGGACCGTGTTTAAATAGTCGACGAAATGTCATTTTCCTTTGGGTCCGTGTAACGAATAATACTCTTACACGAGTCTCACTCGTAAAATAAAATATTCATCCATCATATAATTCGTTAATCTATTAAATATATAAACTCAAGTTATGATCTCTCACTTAGTAAATAATCCTTTTCCGATTATTCTGTAATTTGAAGTTTTAAATCTTTGTTTTAGAGACTACTTAATTTAAATTTATTAACATAGGGTCATAGTTACCTCTTTCTGGTGTCATCTCTTTTTTTTGACTTCTTCAAACGAAATTTAAATCTTTTTGGAGAACCATTTTCTATCATTTTAACATAATAGTTGTTGTTGTTGTTGTTGTTGTTTTTCTCAACTTCTCTCAAATTCCATATCAGAAAGAAAAAATTCTAAAACAAAATTACACCTGGTAAAAATTTAAGAAATAACTTAAATAATGTTATGACGAAGACTAAATACAAAAACAAAGAACCGATGTTCTGGATATCCTAGAATCGAGGAACTGGTCCCTAATTTGGATGTAGAGGACGTGACCTTCCGTTTCAGAATTGGTGACCTGTTCCTTTCAGGGACTTCCAATATCAGAATATTTCTTTTTAGTTTATGACACTTCCGATTGTTTTCGGGAATAGAAAAAGGGGACGAAACCAATTATCTTGACCGAAACACTATCTCTAGGACTTAAAATTGAAGACCATTAGTCCGATCATCGTGTGACTACTTCGTCGTTACAATCTCACATAAGATGGTTCAGTCTCCATATAATTTTAATACTTTCCCTGTAGTTCTTGGACTATTTCGAAACGTATAGGACGACTTGATTATTTATCTGTTGATTAAATTCGACCTATTTTGACAACCTAGAGAGTTCGAAGATTACCAAAGATTTACATAAATAGAATGTTGAATCTTCAAAAATCATTATTATTAGATTCAAGACACATAAAAGGAAATTTTTTCCTTATTTGTAAACGTGTCATAACATAACATTCTTTAAGTTATTTCTGAAACTTAAACTCCTCTGTTGAGACATGGGGAAGTCGTGTTTCTTGGATAGGAAAATGACACACTTGTTATATTGGTCTTAGTACCGAGTGATAAGTCTCACCAAATATATTGGAAACCCAGTTGAACACGAAGTACCACGTTATTCGAGAACTGTGCAGATATTTGGTCTCCGTCTAAACAACAAACATAAGGGTTTATAACTGACGTTCGTTTTTTTTTTTTTTTTCCTAGGAGGGAATATCTTAATGCCTTACAATCTCGTTTTCTCTTCACTTTCTACTAGAACTTATTTGGTGGTACAATATCTACTTCTTTCACTTCGTCTCTCACTGGACGACTACAGAGTAGTCCGACCCTGTGTTGGACCGAGTCTCGAGCCAAGGGGACTCAGAATCTAGGTATGAGACCGTGGTCACAGTACATCGGAGAGAGTATAACGAACTACTTACTCCCACAACCCGTAGTCCTTCTATTTTTACTTTCTCTATATGAGCTGTAGTTGTTCGAGTTTTAGATCATCCCTTTTATCTAAAAACTGTCTGGTAGGGTGATGGTTTTTCGAAATACAATATGAGACATATGATAACGATCTTGCCAGAAAGATTTTTATATTAAACCTTGTAAGATAGAGACGTCACTTGTTTTGGGACGTCACCGAGGAGAAACTAAGATTCCTTTTAGAAGGAGAAACAAGATACTGGAGAACAGAGTGACATAGAAACGACTATGGGGTCCCCTCGGCATCTCTTGGTCAACGAAAAGGGTTTTGTACGGGACGACGAAGTAGGACAGCCCGGAAACGAATACGAGAGGACACGGACCTTAGGGGAGGAAAGTAGTAGACAATCCTCCCGACAGAGAAAATATTCTGTAAAGGAATCCAAAGAGAGGAGGTCAGAGGTCAGAGTGTCCGTCTCCACCTGTGGGGAAGGAAAGAAATAACAAGTGGTACGGGACAGATATACAGAGGATATCGTGGACATGATGAAACATTACAACTAAAGAATTTTTATTTATTTGTTTGCATAAACGAGAAATATGAGTACAGAAATACTTAATCTCCATTCGAGGAACTACCGTCATGGTAGAAGAAACATGGAAATCTCATATTGAGTCGTGGAGCGAGTAATCTGAGGTAACTTACTTGACGGTATCTCCGGGGGATGTTTCACGATATCCGAAGGGAGTAGCGAGGTAGCCATTTCTTAGACGGACGGTACTGGACCCAAGCTAAGGACCCAGCCCTGCTAGGGGACCTCTTCCTTTACCGTTGGGTGAGGTCATAAGAACGGACCTCTTAGGACACCTGCCTCCTCGGACTGTCCAATACCAGGTACCCTACCGTTCTCAGTCTGTATTAAATCACTGATTTGGTGTTAGTGGTGGTGTTTCACGATACCGTTGTGTTGCCTTCCTCGTCCCTGGTCACGAACCTCCTCACGGGGTCCTACGTGGTTCAAAATCTACTAATCATTGGGTGTCTCCTCTTCTGTTACCGCGGGGGGAGGTCATGAGAACGGACCTTTTAGGGTACCTGCCTCCTCGGACCTTCCGACGTCAGGTACCCCAGCGACTCCCAACCTGTGCTGACTTCGCTGAATCGTCGTCGTCGTTGGGTAGTCTTCCGTAGTCTCCTACTCTACCGACCTACCGTAGTGACTATGTTACCTGTACTTGAAACCGTTTGAAGTCCTCTATCACTCCCTGTCCCTCCGGACCACACGACGTCGGATACCCCAGTGTTTCTCAGCCTGTACTGTCCGTTGACTTGTTGTCGTTGGGTAGATCCATCTCCCCGTCCCCGACCGAGTATGGACCACCGTTCTTATCTTACATCTCGAGACTCTTTACCTGCTTTACCACCGTTCAACCTTTTTACAAGCCAAAAACAGTAAATTGATCTTCTCAGATATTTATTTCAGTCAGTTCCGTACACACACTTTCAGGACCATTAGGTAATTTTCTTTTTGTAAACTAACACAATATTTCTCGATTTCTTTCTTCTCAACGTTTCCAATCATAAGTTCTCATACTTACTAATCCAGACGGACAGTTTTCTTTCCCTTACTTCGTTGACTCGCCTCGAACGCGATCTCTACCTGTTCTGACCCTCGACCCGGGACCCGTCCGTAACGACCGGACTCCCAGGTCTCTTGACTCTGACTAGAACCACTCTTCCCTACTCTCGGACTTCACGCCATCGCCTCTACCTCTTTTTCCCTTACTACCTTTTTGTGTCGTCACCACCTTACTACCTACCACTGACTGACTTCTACTCCTTACTCCTTTTCTCTCCTTAGTACTTACTAAGGTTCGTGCATAGAACTTACAAATTCACTTATCGTCACAGGACTATACTTTACGTCCTTCCTCTCCAAAGACTCCAGATTGGGACTCACACACTACCAACATTCTATGAATGTACTCATTCGACTCTTCCGTCTACCTTAATCCATAGAGCACGAGTCCTTCCGTGAATCCATTACTCCTGTACCTCTACTATTGACTCAGGTATCCCTCCCTACTCTCGTAGTGCACTCTCACTCCCTTCTTCCAGGTTCTACTCCGGGAGCCCTTTCCTCCTCTCTCACCTCCTTCTCTGTTGTTACTGATTTAACGTATTTTATTTCTTCTTGTTTGGGTTACATCTCAGTACTTTCGGTAGCTTTTTCTTTCAAATAAATGTCTTTTCTATCTCAATTCCCATAGTTTTCGTTTCTTTCCTGTTTCTACTACTCCTGACTTTTTTTTTTTTTTTTCAGGATCCTTTTTTCAGGACATTATATTCCGACGTTTGTATGAGTAACCCCCGACCTCCTGTAGGTCTTATTCGGTCCAGGTCACAAGTCGGTTACTTAGTCTCTGTTTCCGAGGAAGACAAAGGATCAGGGTAGGTCAGGTATTCGGAGCCCAATCGAATTCGATACTAAATACGATTTATCGAAGTAGATAAATCCCGATCACTTTAACTCCCCCAACCTAATAGAGACCGTTCTCGAACTATTTCTTAACTCCCTGAGATTGTAATGAAAAGTAAACGGACTCAACTCTAACCCTATTCCTCCATCGACTGTTTTCTTTAGAAAAATTTTTTACTTTTTCTCCCCTTTTTATTCTTCGTAAATGATAAATTTTTTGACTGGACGGTTTATCAGGATATTCAGAAGTAAGAGGACGGAGGTGTTTCAGATCACAGATAAATATCCTTTTGATATTCAATCGTACCGGTTATATCCGAAGTCACCCGGTCGTTTTTACGTTAGTGATATATTAAACAAAGTCTAAGGAGTTTTGAGAAAATAATTCCCTGAGTAATTCACTCCCTTAAGTTGGACCCAAGATACCCGTCCCAACCTTAACTCCCATGTCTTTGACTCTCCGTCGTGAAAATTCGAAAGTCTCGTTTAATTCTTACGATACTGTATGTGCGTCCAGTAGTCAATTGAACCCAGTGACTCGTCCCATACCTGTTCAGACACCCGACGCCTTAAGTGTGTCGCTCAGTGCACCCCGCACTTGATACGTGATCAGGTCACGTCCTCCTGGTCCATCGTCTGGTGTTGTCGAACTTTCAAAAATTTTTTTGTTTGTTTTCTTTACATGTGGGTACCGACTAAGTACAGTTACATACCGTTTTTGGTGGTGCTATAACATTTCATTAATCGGAGGTTAATTTTATTTAATTAATTAAAATTTTTGGTGTCTATTAAGCTTTTCGTATCTAAGTCTAGTGTTGGGTAAACATTCGATTCTAAAGGTTATCAAACCCTGTTCGATGAACTGTCTGACGACCTCGTATGGGTGTTCTTTAGACTGATATTTCACTCTCTTTTAACCTTTAGACACATCTTCTATACTTGACCACTACCTTTACAGGTTTTGATGGAAGAGTATTTTGGAAGATCTAATTAAAATACGATCGAATAAAAATTCAATTAAAAATAACCTGATATCAACGAAATGTTACAACACGATCAAAGACGACATCTCGTTTCACTCAGTCGATATACATATGTATATAGGGGACAAAACCCCTAAAGGAAGGGTAAATCCAGTGGTGTCTCGTGACTCATCTCAAGGAACTCGATATGCCATCCAATCGAATAAAAAATTCAGTAAAACAGATGTTGTCATACGGAAGCCAGATACATTATCATAGACCGTAGGGTGAGAAACACTGGGGCACCTGGGGCACGTCGTACGGTCCGAAGGGACAGGAAATGATAGAGGGTCTCAAACGAGTTTGAGTGTAAGGAACTCAACCACTACGGTAGGTTGGTAAAGTAGGAGAAAACGGGGGAAGAGGAGAACGGGAGTTAGAAAGGGTCGTAGTCCCAGAAAAGGTTACTCAGTAGTGGATCGCGTACCATCCGTGATTTATCCCCGAAGGGACCACCGAGTCTACCATTTCTTAGACGCACGTTGCGTCTAGGCCCAAACTAGGGACCCAGCCCTTCTGGGGGACCTCTGCCCTTACCGTTGGGTGAGGTCGTACAGGAACGGACCTCTTAAGGTACCTGTCTCTTCGGACCACCCGACGTCAGGCACCCCAGTGTTTCTCAACCTCTACTGGATCGTTGAGTCGTGTGTGTGTCCCTGATTTATTCTTAGACATTCTATTCCTTGTCGATTAGACAAGATTGATGTTGTGTCTCTTGTCCAACTCCTTTTCCATCGTCCTCTTAAGTTTCTGTCAGGTGTGTATCCAATTACCCTGAATTGTGTCGTTATTTCTCTTATAGTTGGATTCTTAATAATCCACATTGGAGGTCAACAAGGGTAGAGTCACCCCTCGTATCGACAGAGGATTCCAGGTTTGGAACTGAAAAGAAAACAAAACGAGGGTTATAAGACAATGAGAGAGTCAGGATTTATAGAGAAATGAGACTGAAGACGACAATCAGTGGGACGACATCAACTCCCGTAGTGTGGGGTCCCGAAAACGTTATCGAAGGATTTATCGGAGGGACGGAGTCCGAGAAGGAGTAAGTTTGAAGGAAAGTTTAATTTTTAGACCATAAAAGTAAGAAAACGAATTTTCGTAATTTAAGGGGACTAAAAGGAAGATTCGAATTTGAGATGGATTCGAGGAACCGTCCTGTCGGGGGATGTTCCGGAAGATAGTAGACTGTAAACGGAGTGTGGGTCGGAAAAGAAGACGAGGATGGACCATTAGGAACTTCGAGTCGTTGTGATTCGAGGAGGGAGCATTCGGGGAGGGGTTCCACACGGTACGATCAGGTACGGAGACACAGAAACCACTACGAGAAGGAAAAATGGACCTTCCGAGAGGTGGGGTTGTCGGACGGATGACGAGGCAGACAGAGGCGCAAGAGAACGAGGACACTGTTTAATGGTGTTTGAGTTACTGAATTCGTACTGTGTTTAAATAATGGAACACAAAACCGTTTAACCTTCAGACTTCACTCAGAATACCCCGATTTTGGTTCCACAGTCGTCTCGACGTATGGAAGACCTCCAGTATTCTCTAGTAGATAAGCAGCAGAAAAGGTCGAAGGTCTTTGACGGGTCCCGAAGGGTCCACCGAGATCACGATTTCTTCGGTGGACGGTTACGTATTCTCTACCTTAAGTTAGGGACCCAACCCTTCGAGAGGACCTCCTCCCGCACCGTTGGGTGCCGTCATAGGAACGGACCTCTTGGGGTACCTATCTCCTCGGACCGTCTCGGGTCGTCGTTGTACGAGAGAACCGATTACCGGTGTAGTAAGGTTGGAGACGAAGGTAACAATGTAGAGGAGGGGACCGAGACCGTGAGGACAGAGGGAAAATATCTTCCTAGGAACACTAATGTTACCCGGGTGGATCTACTAGATATTAAAAAGATAGAAAAGGTTTAATTAGTGTAGAAGTTTCAGTGGCAACGATACTATAAATAGAAGTATCCTAATTCTGTGTGTATAGAGGACCCTCGGTAGTAAGGCAGATGGTATCAACTAGACAGGTCAACTAGAGAATTTCGAGTCGAGTATATAGTGAAAAAGAGACGATTAGAAAGGTAAGTCGCGGTTAGGGAGAGATAAAACACAGTACATGTACGATGGTAGTGACGTACCTAATGGAACGTAACGTATATAATTAAGAAATCTGTCCACACCCGAAGGGACTACCGTGTCACCATTTCTTAGACGGACGTTTACGTTCTCTGTGTCCAAGTTAGGGACCCAGGTCTTCTAGGGGACCTCTTCCTTTGTCTTGGGTGAGGTCATAAGAACGGATCTTCTAGAGGGCCTTCCGATGTCAGACAACTCAGTTTTTCTCAACCTGTACTGATTTTATTGTTGTTTTTTGTACACATATAAAGATGCTCCTCGAGGAAGTCTCCGTCGAATAAATAGCAACATAGTGGTCGTGGATCGTGTCACGTACTGTATATCATTTTGACTCGATTTAATTAAAAATTGTACACGACCCGTTATACTGGTAGGTGAAAATACAGTGGATGTTTACATTTAAAGTCACCACTGACTTCACACAGGACTTGAGAGGTCGTAATAGAGGATAGTGAGGAGCGGGTTGGAACGGATGAAAGTGTTGACAATATGAAGGGGGAGTGTACCAGTGTACCCGAAAGATTGGGAAGAACTAGTACGGCACACAAAAAGGTAGGAGTAGAGAGATAGACATTACGAGAAAGAGGTTGAAAAGATAAAATACTTAGAACTAAGTAAGAAGTTCTGTGTTTAGTTTTAAAAAGGTAGACCTTACAGAAAATGCCAGAGAAATTCTATGTTAAGTAATGAAGGAGTAACCTTACGATCCTATAAAACATATAATATATAGAGTGTAACACAATAAGAACCAAAATATGTATAGATAAAGGGGTATTCTCACACTTTCCTGGTATAGGGCAAAAATGGACAGGACCCGTATATCGTTCACGAGTCACTACAAATGGTTTAATTTAACTTGTATCCTTGTCTAGTGGAACCTCCCCTACTCGTAGCTCCCGTTGCCCTTCCTTGGTTTCTACTTCATACGGGAACTCTTTCCATCCCTCTTTCTTCCTCTTACTCTTCTGTTCACAAGTCTCCTGGTGTCTTCATCTCTCACTACTTCTGGAATCAACCTCACTGACTGGAAATTAATTCCTCCTCTCACACTTGTCACCATGGTTTTCGGTGCCTCTATGACTGGACCTTCTAGTTACTCTTACCGACAACATGAATGGACTTTCTCTAGGATTACCGAAATCCTTCGGGTCCAAAACCTCACGAGTCGGTCCCTAGACCCAGGTGAAGACAAAAATCCAGTCCTCTCCTTCCAAGAGGTCTTCTATTTACTAAGCTCCTTATCATTTGGTCTGAAGAATAGACTAATTGGACAAGCTTACGGACTCCTGTACTTATGGTGTCGTTTCGAGGTTCAGTCCAATTTTCCGAACCAAGAAAGTAGACTATGTCTTCGGAGTTTCATGACCTTCTTGAACCAAGAATCTCTTACGTCCCCAGTTGAACTACACAAAGGGATATTATTGGTCTCTAAAAGTAGTTACCCCGTGTTACTCGGGCTATCAAGTCCCGAAAAATTCTACTTTCTATTCGCAGGTTAGGCCGAAGTCTCGACCCTCGTTAAAGAGAAGGTACCTCGAAAAGACGTATAACCTTAAAAACATGTACTCCGTAGTATACTGGGTTACTTGGTCATAAGAGGTACGGAGACGGCCAGAACTTGGAACGAGAAGACAGAAGGGAGTTTCGATGAAAGAGGTTGTATATAGGACGAACCGATTGGAAATACCGGTCGACAGATAGAACTGGTCAAAGTTTTGACTAAATCTGTTTAAGAATACGGACGGTGAACGAACCTAAAAAGGGGTTTAACTAAAGTAGGTCGTAAGTATTGTCAAGATACTAGACAAAGAAAATACCGGATCTGGTCAGATGAGATCGGACCATCCGGTGCATAAGAGTCGTCAGGTCAAGTCCGCGAGTCAGCATAGACTGAGAAACACTGGGGTACTTGGCGTCGTGTGGTCCGGAGGGACAGGTAGTAGTTGAGGACCTCAGGTGGGTTTGGTACAGGTGACTCAGCCACTACGGTAGGTTGGCAGAATAGGAGACAACAGGGGAAGAGGAGGACGGAAGTTAGAAAGGGTCGTAGCCCCAGAAAAGGTTACTCAGTCGAGAAGTGTAGCCCACCGGTTTCATAACCTCAAAGTCGAAGTTGTAGTCAGGAAGATTACTTATGGGTCCTGACTAGAGGAAATCCTACCCGACCAACCTAGAGGAACGTCGGTTTCCCTGAGAGTTCTCAGAAGAGATTGTGGTGTCAAGTTTTCGTAGTTAAGAAACCACGAGTCGAAAGAAATATCAGGTTGAGAGTGTAGGTATGTACTGGTGACCTTTTTGGTATCGGAACTGATCTACCTGGAAACAACTGTTTCATTACAGAGACGAAAAGTTATATGACAGATCCAACAAGTATTGAAAGGAAGGTTCCTCATTCGCAGAAAATTAAAGTACCGACGTTAACGATAGAGTTGTCATCACACTTATAAAGAACCCCTACTTTTTGTCGAGAAAAAAAAGGAATCAAAAATAAAAAACCGACGAACCATACCGTACAAGTCATACCCTAGTATCAACGGACTGGTCCCTAACTAGGACACGGGACATGTCACCTTCATATCTCTGAGTTGTTGACTTAGCGGTCCCTTCTGGATGTTAAATTA
Organism: Capra ibex; assembly: GCA_006410555.1. Lineage (NCBI taxonomy): Eukaryota > Metazoa > Chordata > Mammalia > Artiodactyla > Bovidae > Capra > Capra ibex. The sequence continues at coordinate 65,856,155 of SJYO01007492.1, read as the reverse complement.
AAGAACTTCATACACATACACATACACACACAGTCAGTGATTCAACACAGGTTGAGAAACGTTGGGGTAGTTGACATCGGGTGGTCTGCGGAGACAGGTACCTTTAGAGGTCTGTTCTAATAACCTCTCCCAACGGTAAGGGATGAGGTCCAAGAACTACATAGTCAAGTCAAGTCAGAGAGTCAACACAGGCTGAGAAACTCTGGGGTACCTATCGTTGTACGGTCCGAAGGGACAGGTAGTGGTTGAGGACCTCAAATGAGTCTGGGTACAGGTAACTCAGGCACTACGGTAAGTTGGTAGAGTCTACATATCACTTCTATATTTATGACCCCAAGGGTCCAACTTCCTCTACTGTTGGGTACGGTTATAAAAACAGACCTTTTAAGACACCTGTCACCTCGGACCGCCCGATGTCAGGTACCTCAGGATTTCTCAGCCTGTGTTGACTCGTTGACTCGTATGTCCGTGTATCTATATTTATCTCTTGAATTTGACTATATTGTTATATAGACACCATAAGTTACAATACCCCCTCGTTAATTTTTACAAGTCTTTCCTAGGAATTCTCCCGTTGTTACTCCTTTTCCCATCTCTTTGTGGCACTTTCCACAATTCCGAATTTAAGTTCTCGGTTCTCTTGTTCTGTCACCTATCCTTCCTTTACCTCCGTCGGTACCCACCAATGAACTGACTCTTCGTCTAACACCTCTTCTAAAGTCAGATGGTTTGTGTGAACCTCGTAAATGATAATGCACGGTACTCGACACACTTTGTGAAAGTGTAAACAATCGTTTTTCGAAGAGAAATAAAATCAGGGTCACCCGTACAAGGAACACTCTTGTTACCGCTGCAAAAGACAACTCTGTCACCGGGTGGAGAGAGGAGAGACGAAGTCATCGAAAGTACGATTAATTTGTGAACCTCCATTGAGTAAGTGTAAAACGTTGTATTATTTTGCTTTTTGTGTCGGGTCGAACACAAACATCTTCGAGGAAAGCACCGTCGGAAAGTTGGACAACCCGTTAAATTTTCTACGTTAACATTAGTACTGATTGAGTAATTCTACGAACTCCCTTTGGACTTGTAGGAATTGGATGAAAACTTTTTCTCTCCGTTCCCTTTATGTCCTCACCCTTATTAGGTTCCGTTTGTTAAAGTTCAGAAACTTGTTTCCCGTCTGAGACCCGGGAGGACCCGACCCGAACTCCTCCGACCCTGTTCTTTTGTCTTGCAAAGAATTTCTTTCGGATCATCACAGACAAACGAGAAGATCTCACACTGGAAATAAACCAACAAACAAAACTGAAAATTTCACGGGGAGAAACAAGAGAGTACCGTAAGTAATCCTTAAATGGTGACTCAGGACCGAAAAATAGGATCAGTCTAGTAGAGAAAATACATAAGTCGGGTACATGAACTGAGACTCGCAAGAACGAAAGGAAGAAAGGACGAAAACAGGAGTCACGACTTCGACCCTACTACCACCACCACCTTCCGACTTCCCATTTCTACTTACTCGGTGTCACAGGTGACTCTTAGGTATCGGTTGAGAACCGTTGAATAGCCCCCATTTAGAACAGAAGTTGAAGAACAACTGAAATAGTGGGTGAGTCACACGAATTGAAACTACCTACAATAGTAGTCGAGACAAACAAGTGTAACGGTTCTTGTGGTCTACTTGTCCCTTTATAAGTCCTTGTGTATGAGAAATTCACAGTTCAACTGAACCTTTCTTCTTTGTAGTAACAAAATGACTTAAACCGTAACAACATCTTTATTTTTCAGTAAATATAAAACAGTTTGATGAACACGTACATCAGTGTCAAAATAAAGAAGAAGGACCAGTCTAAAACATGAAGTCTCCTACCTTTTCTCCTCTCCCCTTTTAAAAATTTTGTGACGAAACGCAACCCGACCCCCACCGGACTCGGTACCCGAACGGTCCACCGTGTCACCATTTCTTAGGTGGACGGTTACGTCCTCAAAGTCCTCTGAACCCAAACTAGGGACCTCCTCCTTTACCGTTGGGTAAGGTCATAAGAACGGATCTTTTAGGACTCACTAACTCGTACGTACTTGTTCAGACTCGGTGTCTATTGTCATAGTGAAATTCCCTATCCCTTAGTAGAGAAAACCCCTCGTGGTTGATTAACCTCGGTAACCGGTTTCCTCTTCTCTCTGTTCCCAGTGACCACTTATTAGCTTTTGTCAAAGAGGGTAAGACCCAGTAAAAATGTAACATCGGATTTATATAAAAAATTCAAAGTATTTAAGAACCTTGTAGTATATATGGGTTTGTCCAGAAAGTTATATCACCTATAAACGTCTGACTGGATCTTAAATCCTGTGGAACTTAAATTAGGGACGACACTGTGACCGACACCTCTTCCTTTACCGTTGAGTGAGGTCATAAGAACGGACCCCTTAGGGTACCTGTCTCCTCAGACCGTCCGATGTCAGATGTCCTGACGTTTCTCAACCTGTACTGATTTCACTGAATCGTGCACTGTGATCGATTGAGATATTGAAAGTCAATAAAAACCAAGAGGTTCTATTATACTTATGTCATTACCTTTTACGTGTCCACAATCTTAAGAACGTTGATATTAATAATGTTAACATTGTTAATAACGTCAGAATGGGTATGGTATATAATCGAACAACGTATTCTTCAGGAAATTGAGGAAACGGAACCACAGAAACAATTTACCTCTATTTCTATAGACGGAACGTCGAACAACACTCCTAGATTCTCTAGCACATACATTTTGTGGAGGAGGATGAATATCCTCAGTGATTTATTTACCGACGAGAGTATCCTTCCAGACACACCTCTGCCCCTTTCCGATCCGTTGTTTTTCGTACCCACAAGACTCGAGTAATCGACGAGTTACCAAAGGATTGGAATACCGTAGTAATCTCTTACTCCTCTTGCGTCGGACCAGGGTAGCTTGTGGTCCGGACAAAATAAAGACGTCCTAGACCAGTGGAGCATTGGTCCTAAATGTCCTCATTCCCTCCATTCCTCCTCCTCTCTGTCTCGCCCTCTCTCTCTTTCTCTCTCCCTTTTACCCTTCGTGCCTCCTCTCGACACGAGGGGCTTCCGCCTCTGAGAAATCGAAAGGCAGCCGTCACCCTGCCCTTACTTCTCGTTTACCGACTGTCGAGCGCCACACTAGTGTGGTGCGGTCGGTTGGCTTGACAAAGGACGAGTCAGAGGCGTCTACAACGAGGAATCAGACCTATTCGGGGGACCTCTTATAAAATGACTTTTTTTCTCCGTCGACGTATTGACGGACCAAGTACCATGACTGTTTGGTCACACAGTAGTTTCTTTCTCTCTCAGTACCCTTTATTTTCGGACACCAAGTTGGAGGGTCAGTGTCTCAGTCCACCGACACTCCACCGTACAACCTGAGATCGAGTAATTGTGTCAAAGAGACATACAGGAGGAGGAGGACAAACGGACGGATAATGACCCGAGGCGACCCATCCGTCACTCACAGATGTGACTAGTGATAAATAAGTTCACGATACATGAAAGTAAGGGTGTGGTGGCGTGTGGATGTAACTCACAGAAGATACTCTTATTGTTTTATTATTCTATCTGGGTCTGACACGTGAATTCATCCAGGGTTATATAATTATCATTAGTATATAAGTTGATTAACTATTCGTCATACACATTATACCCGAAGGGTCCACCGCGATCACCATTTCTTGGATGGACGGTTACGTCCTCTGCACTCTCTTCTCCCAAGTTAGGGACCCGACCTTTCTAGGAGACCTCCTCCCGTACCGTTGGGTGAGGTCATAAGAACGGACCTCTTAGGGTTCCTGTCTCTTCAGACCACCCGATGTCAGGTTCCCCGGTGTTTCTCAGCCTGTGCCGACTTCGTTGAAACGTGTGTGTGTGCGCGTACACATTACACGTCTTTGGTCGACATCTCTCCGAGTCCCTTTCTGCGTTGTTTCAACTCCTTTCGAAGGGTCTCCTCCACTGTGACCTCTCAGGAACTCGATCGTAAGGTGTCCAGTTCCCCTTCTGACCAAACCTCCTCTCCTCCCTCTTTCCCGTACAGTTCGTGTCCTTTCACGTCCGTATCTCCACTCCCCGTACACCCGGTGTCGTGCAAACCCTTGACCGACCATCCAACTATGTGGACCTTACACCCGACATGGTATAGCCCGTCGTCGTCCTCTTCTCGATTCATACCGACCCTACGGTCCCAAAAGACACCGTCGGACATCTCAAACCTAATATGAACATAAAACCTATCAGGACACCCGTAATCACGTCACTTACTTGACGTTCTTCCGTCCTGTCCTTTGACCCTCTGGGCAATTCTTTAGTTAACACATCTCACGTTTCACCAGTTCCTCTTACTCTAACTTTTCTTTAAGAGACCTAAACTGTTGTCCAAAGGCCACTATAGATGTTCATTAAAGTGATCTTTTTTAGTACGTCTTCAGTCCAATGAGTCGGTTACCAAGTGTTGCATGCCAGAAGTCTGGTTGTTATAGTCATAGTGGACCATTGAATGATCTATACGTTTAACGGGGGGGTTTTGTTTTGTGACCTCAGGTCTTTAAACAAAAGGGTACGGGAGACCCACTAAGACTTATGTGATTTCGAACTATTGGTCACCGGATTTGTTTAGAAAGAGGCAGAGAAGAAATTCCTAAGGGATGATCCTTACGATAGGAAGGTTATTGACTCGACAGAACAGAATAACGTGACAAAACATACGAAATGGTAGACAGAAGGGGTTATCTACCTTCTGACAGTCCTCATCCCTGACGAACCAAGTAGAGATAAAGGTGTAACAAAAGTGTATCATCTACGAGTCATTTATATCCTTCGTCTTCGATATCACCCAATTTCTTACTTGCTTTTCTCTTTTGATGAGGAACTTCTTTAACCTCCACTTTCCTTTCTCTGGGTAAAGAGTGGAACGTGTGAACGCGTCGTACTCAATTCCGACCTTCTAACAACCGACTTCCCTAATTCGGTCCTCCTTCCCTTACTACCTACACTCACTGTCGTCTCGTCTACCTATTACTTGTCGTTGAACCAGAACCTTTTCCGTCTTCTATTTTAGTCACCGGTCACATCGTCTTAATCGTAACCTTACTTCCTTACCGAAAAGAGACTCTATGTTCTTTTCCTTCGTTTCCATCCTTGTATCCTCTATTCAACATCTCAAGTTCCCTCTCTACAACCCCTTAAAAAGATATGACCGTCTACCCGACGGTCATATCTTTACCCCCTCCCGATCCTTTCCAATGTTCCCTCCACTACGGACTCGATCTACAGAAATCACTTTACCCTTCATTCCGGAAAACGACCCTTCCTTTGTCTCTTGTCTTTCTCCGACCTCCTCTCACCATTTCCGAACATTTTGGTGCCTCCACACCATTCGTCACGTCTCCGTCTACCTGACTCCAATCTCTCGTCGTCATTCCCTAAGAACCCCCGACTAAGTAAAGTCGACGACTTCCCGGGTGGGTAAGTGGGGTGACCGAAACCGTTACCCACCATACCCACCTAACAAACGTCTCCGACAAAGACGTTATCCTACCTGTTGAGACCCATGTCCAGGGTTATGATTGTATCTTTCGTAAGATCGAGGTATACAGTAGTTACGACATCATAACACGTCTGTTACTGATACAATGAACTGCATACTGTTGATACATCGTTGTATCCCTTTCTAAATACCATACACTTCATCGGCTCTTTTAGTCTCTATGGTTCCCTTGTAAAGTACGTTTCTACCCGAACTATTTCCTGTCTTTACTATACCTGGATTCTCTTCGTCTTCTATAATTCTTCTCCACCGTTCTTATGTATCTTCTTGACATGTTTTTTCTCGAAGTACTGGTCCATTAGTACTACCACACTAGTGAGTGGATCTCGGTCTGCAGGGCTTACACTTCAGTTCACCCGGAATCTTTCGTAGTGATGCTTGTTTCGATCACCTCCACTACCTTAAGGTCAACTCGATAAAGTCTAGGACTTTCTACTACGACACTTTCACGACGTGAGTTATACGGTCGTTTAAACCTTTTGAATCGTCACTGGTGTCCTGACCTTTTCCAGTCAAAAGTAAGGTTAGGGTTTCTTTCCGTTACGGTTTCTTACAAGTTTGATGGCGTGTTAGCATGAGTAGAGTTTGACATCATTTCATTACGAGTTTTAAGAGGTTCGGTCGGAAGTCGTTATCCACTTGGTACTTGAAGGTCTACAAGTTCGACCAAAATCTTTTCCGTCTCCTTGGACTCTAGTTTAATGGTTGTAGACGACCTAGTACCTTTTTCTTTTTCTCAAGGTCTTTTTGTAGATAAAGACGAAATAACTGATACGGTTTCGGAAACACACCTAGTNTTTTCCAGTCAAAAGTAAGGTTAGGGTTTCTTTCCGTTACGGTTTCTTACAAGTTTGATGGCGTGTTAGCATGAGTAGAGTTTGACATCATTTCATTACGAGTTTTAAGAGGTTCGGTCGGAAGTCGTTATCCACTTGGTACTTGAAGGTCTACAAGTTCGACCAAAATCTTTTCCGTCTCCTTGGACTCCAGTTTAATGGTTGTAGACGACCTAGTACCTTTTTCTTTTTCTCAAGGTCTTTTTGTAGATAAAGACGAAACAACTGATACGGTTTCGGAAACACACCTAGTGTTATTTGACACCTTTCAAGACTTTCTCTACCCTTATGGTCTGGTGGACTGGACGGAGAACTCTTTAGATATACGTCCAGTCCTTCGTTGTCAATCTTGACCTGTACCTTGTTGTCTGACCAAGGTTTATCCTTTTACTCATGCAGTTCCGACATATAACAGTGGGACGAATAAATTGAATATACCTCTCATGTAGTACTCTTTGCGACCGGACCTTCTTCGTATTCGACCTTAGTTCTAACGGTCCTCTTTATAGTTATTGGAGTCTATACGTCTACTGTGGTGGGAATACCGTCTTTCACTTCTTCTTGATTTTTCGGAGAACTACTTTTACTTTCTCCTCTCACTTTTTCAACCCAATTTCGAGTTGTAAGTCTTTTGCTTCTAGTACCGTAGACCAGGGTAGTGAAGTACCGTTTATCTACCCCTTTGTCACCTTTGTCACAGTCTGAAATAAAAACCCCCCGAGGTTTTAGTGACGTCTACCACTGACGTCGGTACTTTAATTTTCTGTGAACGAGGAACCTTCCTTTCAGTACCGGTTGGATCTATCGTATAATTTTTCGTCTCTATAATGAAACGGTTGTTTCCAGGTAGATCAGTTCCGATACCAAAAAGGTCACCAGTACATACCTACACTCTCAACCTGACACTTCTTTCGACTCGCGGCTTCTTAACTACGAAAACTTGATACCACGTCCTCTTCTGAGAACTCTCAGGGAACCTGACGTTCCTCTAAGTTGGTCAGGTAGGATTTCCTCCAGTCAGGACCTACAAGTAACCCTCCTGACTACGACTCCGACTTTGAGGTTATGAAACCAGTGAAGTACGCTTCTCAACTCAGTAACCTTTTGTGGGACTACGACCCTCCCAAACCCCCGTCCTCCTCTTCCCCTGTTGTCCTACTCTACCGACCTATCGTAGTGACTGAGTTACCTGTACTCAAACCCACTTGAGGCCCTCAACCACTACCTGTCCCTCCGGACCGTACGACGCCAAGTACCCCAGGGTTTCCTAGCCTGTACTGACTCACTGACTTGACTTGACTTCATCGGCTCTTGCGTCCCCACTAATATTGATAAACTTTACAGTACACTTCCTTGTTGACTTATTTATATGGTTTTACGATAGTCACCATTATATTATCCACTAAAAGGGAATTAAAAATTTATATATATATCAAAACCCGAAGGGACTATCGAGTCAACCATTTCTTAGACGGACGTTACGTCCTCTGGGGCCAAGTTAAAGACCAAACCTTTCTATGGGACCTCTTCCCTATCCAATGGATGAGGTCATAGGATCCCGAAGAGAACACCGAGTCGACCACTCCTTAGTCGGACGTTACGCACTCTGGACCCAAGTTAGGGACCCACCCCTTCTAGGAGACCTCTTCCCTTTCCGATGGATAAGGTTATAAGACCGGACCTCTTAAGGTACCTGACATATCAAGTGCCCCACCGTTTCTCAGTCTTCGCTGACTCACTGAAAGTGAAAGTATATCAAATATTAAAAATTTTTATATACCGTGATTTATCTTAGCCAAGAAAGAGGGGACCGAAACAGAGAATAATCCATGTGTATCTTCCGTGATAAAGTCTTATTTTTCAACAGCACACCTTGGTCGGATGTATTAACAGACTGGAAGAGAATACACCCTCCGTCTTCGTCCCTTTATTTCAGGAACTCTACGGGATCCCAAACTCCGACTGTTCGTACTATAACCCGTAGTACGATATCCCCTGGTGTTCCCTCCATATGGCAATTCGAGACAGAGTGTTCTTCGAACCCTCTGGTCCGAATTTTATTTACTCTACTCCTGTTGAAAAAGTGAAGGATTCACCCCCCAGACTTGTTATCTACCCTAACCTAGACAGTCCGTCTCTGAACACCCGTCCTTATATATGGTACGTCTTCAGTTGGCACACGGTGACCTCCACCAGTCGATGTACCCGACACGGTAACGAACCGTCCGCACTAGGACCCGTTTAAGAGTCTGAGGTGAAAACAAACACTTCATCCTCATTATTACTGATGAGTATTCGACCGACCTCGTAATATTTGTTACGAGTCCATTTCACGACCTACACCCCGGCCTGTGAGTCCTTCACGAGGTATTTACACTTGACGACAATAGTAATGATTACCAACAACAATAATAATAGATATTTATGAATACTACCTCCTTTGACTAAATCTCGTCCCCGTGATACTCAATAACCCTCCCTGAAGACCCTCCACAGGACTCACTCCAAGAGAAAATGGAGATCTTACTACGACGCCGAAATGGGGACGGGAAATCCTCCCTTCTCCCCCGTCACATTCCTCCTTGAGGTGTCACCAAGAAGAAAAAGATCACAAGCACGATGAAGGGGTGAAGATGCGTCCACGTATAATGAGGTCCCGTGGGAAAGTGGAAGGAGAGGGTGAGAAGGCAAGACACAAAGAAGAGAAATTGATAAGAATGAAGGGCAAAGAAGAGTGTTGGGGTTCGACACCTGCTGGTTCCTTGGGATGATTTAGAACGTACAAGGTTCAACCGGAAAAGTTTTGAACTTTAGACAGACGATTAAGGTCATGAACCTCGAACGTCTTCAGTCAAACACAAGTGGGATAGATGAGGAAGGGAATGAATGGTCATACAGATAAAGGGGTTGGTAACAGAACTCATTTATGAGATTTTAACATCAGTAGTCATCTATCCGTTTATAAGGTCTGGTATCCTCAAGTTTATTTCTTCCGAAAAAACTCGATTGATATAGAACGTTTTCTTTGGTTGCCTACACATTTGACAAGTGTCCCGAGAAGAGTCGTTACTCCATATGAAAGGACCTGAGTCTATATCTAGGATTACACCTTTTGTAAGACACAGAACGATCGTAGACAAGAAGAAAAGAACAAATTTGAAAGTCATTCACACTTATGTTCCCTCACTCAGTCACCAAACTTTCTTTTTGTTAATCCGGATACCAGACTCGTTCTCTTGTCTCATAAGTAAAATGTGACAAGAATTGTCTTTAGTTTTATTAATTTTTGTTATGCAAACATAGGTCGTCTAGATGGATGACTTAAGGTTCAAGTGTCAGGTGGGGTGTGACCGTTTATTATTACTACATGAAAGCCGAAACAACCTTTGAGATAATCATATAAATGTTCCAGTAATAGAAATCGTTGTCTATGGATGAGACTCGGGTCGTTAATGGTGGAGACAGAGACGTGCATAATCGTGTGTATGTGTGGTTACTAAACATGAAAGGATATTTTAATGAGAAAGGGAAAAATTAATCTTACAAAAGTCTCGTTTGGGGTAGCAATTCCGGTACATGTGAAAGTAACATTTATGGACGACGGTGGGTAATTAATAGAGGACTACTTAATGAGATCTTCCTTGAAAAAATACGAATGAAAGGAATGAGAACTACGAGGGCAGGAGTATGAATCAATAAATGATCAAACTTAAGGTGCAATCATCTGAACCTATACTCGACGTAAGTCTATCAAATTTTGTAAAAAGGTCTGAAGTTCCACCTTTGAAAGACATACGGACCTGGAGTGACGAGTTCTTAAAGAACCGATCACTCCCTTCTTTTATTCTTATGACCCACCTTTGTTGACTTCTCAAATACTCTTGTTTGTGGAATTGTAAAGTGTTTATAGACCTCAACGTATTGGTAAAATCACTGACTTTGTGACGTTGAGTAGGTTATTATAACACCAAACTATTAATGTGTAAACACCTGAATACGACAAGAACTTGATCCCACTGTACGACTATGTGTGTCAAATTAAGAGAAAATATAGTAATATATATTTTTCATATATGAGTAAAACTTTAACTTCGTATTTTATAACTATGAATTTTCTTTTAAAATTCAGTCCCTGCGAGATTTCACTCGTAAGAGTATAATTGAAAGGACGAATAGAGTACCTATCGTCCCTTAAAACCTAACGATTAATTCAAAGTATCCACTATAAAAGTATACCACGTGTCATGTATGTATACATCTTCTAAATTGATATTTTCCTATTAGAATTTAAAAGGACAGGAACTGTAGTTAATTTAACTCTATTAGTGTAAAGATTTTCTTGTTTTTATACAGTTCCTCGAGTGTAATGTTAAAGAATATAATGGGTAAACCCAGATACACGTCAACTTCCCAGACTGACGGAGAATTAAGAGTCTCGATCAAATTTAGAACTCTAATTGAGGACGGAAGACATTGAATAGGAAACAAACCGGCTTGAGTACCTGGAGAGTCTTACACAGAAATAACCTGTGAATAAGGTACGTTCTACATCTTGACTGATGACACCCTAATATTTATACCTATTCTTTACCGAGAAGACAAATATGGTAAATGTCAGGTCAACATATCCGGTGGAGTCCAGTAAAGGTATAACGACCTATCTCTGTTCTACTTAACTTTCGTCGGAGTCTTAATTGGGGTCACAAGAGATGCAAGGGTATCGGGTATCGCGACATAGTCGCGACAGCAACACAACAGACACACAACCGGAGGGTGTGACGCGACACTAGAGACCTCTTGTCCCCGACCACGACTAAGGACAGACGTGACGGTACCTCAGTTCCTGTACAAAACGTCTCCCATCCGAGAGTTTTTTACGGAAATTTAATTTCTTACGGAAGTGAACGAATCCAAAGGATCAATATTCATCCAGTCGAACAAGACAAGGTTTTACCTTCACTATTCTTCGACACAGGTCTGGAGACGGGTCTCCAGGGGAGGGATTTATAATAAAACCTACACGAAGTGTCCCGACGTCTACCCTATCACCTTACTCTGTTATTCTTTAGAGTTTCTCACCCCAAAAACAGAGTGGAGACAGTGGTTAATGAAGATATTGGAGTCCGTTCTGTGAATTTACGAGATAGAGTCAAAGAAGTAGACATTTTACCTATTATTACTGACCGAACCGATAAAGGGTGCTGACTAAACTCCTAGTTTACTCTATTATGTGAAGGTTCACAAAACCTTTCGGATTTCGTGACGTGCTTACGTTCCGTAATAAAAGGTTTCTTTAGAAGGAAAATTAGGGACGAAGGTATTTGTAAAGTAATGTGTAAGGACCCAAGGATCCAACATACCACTCTACATATCTCATCGAACTATACAGTTCGATACTTCATCTAACTATATAGTTGAGTACGACCTATGCATGATGTCTTAGAGAAGAAGTTGTACATATCACGAATTAGTTAAGTCGTAACCTAACAGGTTCTGTGGATTCGAAAGACAGTTGTAACATGGAGAGGGGTTAAGTATATATATATATATATATGTTTGTGTGTGTCTGTATATGAAAAGTAATTTGTAAATAAATTTTGTACATAACAACCCGTGAATACACGTTATTAAAGATATTATGTTTGACCCCGTTTTATCTGTTTATTGTATCCTAGAGACGGTAACTCCGAAAAAAAGGTCGAATAACCTAGACTATCTTATTTAATGCTTGTTCACGGATTAAGACGTAAACAGAACCCTCCGTTAAAATACACATTCAATATTAATCATTTCTGTATATACATATAAAAGTCAAAACCGTTTTGGTTTTGATCACCACCGAAAATAAGTACAAAAAGATGACGCCTACCAGACATCTGAAATCAAACCAGAACCTCTGACGCCAAAAAGGGGTCTACTTTCAAACACCATAGAGTAAAAGGACAGATAATCAGTTCAATATCTTTAAATTCTTTACCGTCATTGAGACAAATCAATGTCCTAGTGGACTTATAAAAGGACGGTCAAGGAGGATATGTCATCTTAAACGAAACTGATCTTCGTGACAGGAACCCCCTTCCGGTAAAGGGTTAGATCACCTCATAAATTTGACGACTTATGTAAAACCCAACTGTAGTGGTCCATCTAGGACCGTAGAATACAGGAGTCTACGTGGAGTTCTACCACCACAAACCTCTGTGGTGGCGTCCTGGGGAGCGAAGACTATGCCTAGTAGATTTACGTGTGTCACCTTAAATCCAAATCGAAACCCCTCTCTGGTCATCGTCTTTCGTGTAAAGTCACGTCAAGGTAAGACCATTAGTCAGCCCGAGGAGGGTCGAGAGGAATTTCGTCAGTTGTCGGTACCGACGATGAGACGACTTGTCAAAAGAGTGAAGTCGATGCGGCGAGAAAACGGATGAATAGATGAGGTGGTTTGGAGGAAAAGGAAGAGGACAGTAAGGATATAGACCCTTATCGAGTCATATGAAGTTCTGTGACTCCAGTGACGACTGAGGAACCAGATGGGAAGGAGAGAGTGGATTCGTCAATGACCTGAATCCTCAGTTACGACCAGAAAAGACATGTAGACCTCGGGGACAGATTCAAGAATAGAAGGACCATATCCCTTATTAGAGAGTAGAGACAACAGGGGGAAGGAGATACGAACAAGGGACACGAACTATATCTAATCTGGAGGTTTGTACTCTTTAACAGAGAAATGGAGTAAGTAGCAGACCAGGAGGTCAAGAATCAGGTCGATAACGCCAGACGGTCTTTAGAAAGGGACTGGTGGGGACAAGACCCTGTACTGTGTATCAGGGAGTCGACACTTGAGTGTTGTAAGGTGAACAGTGTAACCTATAACAGTCAATAATTATGAACAGAGAGAAAGAAATAGGGAGTTGAGGAGGATATGTTAAATCTGGTACCAATTATAAGTGGTTTTACAGTCAACTACCCAATTTGAATGAACGAGAGTAGAGGGTCAGAAACGACTAAAGTCAAAGAAGGGAACTAAAAATTCGAGGGAAAAACAAAGTAAAAACGGTCAAATATAAGTATCGAAAAAAGTTTTGTGTAAGAAAGTTTATGGAGAAGTCAGAATCGGAAGATGAAGGTAAGTCTTGTAAATGAGACATAATGAAAACAGGAATACCCTAGGACACGTTATTTAAATTGTGTTATTGTTTAAGTTGTTTTAAATATACACTTGTTTTATTAACGAAAAGAACTTTGTCAGTGGAACTCTTTAGTGTATGAATAAAATTATTGCAACAGTATCGGTGTCAGTAAAGACCTCGACGAGAAACCTCCACTAATGAAAATGTAAGAAGATCCATATAAAATTATCACTGTTTAGATTAGAAACGTCCACGAAAACTTTTAAACATATGTCGGTTCAGTAATCCTTACCATAAATCACTCATTCTGTTTACTAGTTCGACCATTGGGGTGTCCAGTTGTCGATTTTTCATTACAATAGCTGAGAAGACTTGTGCAAACATCTTCCCTTTAAGGTTTTGATAAAACTGATTAATACAATAAAAACTTTTCTCAAAGATCGTAGAGTTCGACTGATGAAAGTTATTATCGTGAGTGAAGAGATAATATTTCACGAATAATTTTAGGTCAAACCTTGAAGTGTCTGGACACTAATATGAACAAAATAATGTGAACAAACCGTAACAAAGTAACATGTGACATCATGAATACACCCTGAAGGGACTACCAAGTCTGTCATTTCTTATATGGACGTCACGTCCTCTGGACCCAAGCTAGGGACCCAACCCTTCTGGAGGACCTCTTCCCTTACCGATGGGCGAGGCCATAAGAACGGATCTCCTAAAGTACCTGTCTCCTCGGACCACCTTATGTCAAGTACCCCAACGCACACTATCCATGACCCTTACTTATTCCGGTACCAGGAACGGGTATTCTTGAAGACTAGACCAACTCTTCTATCTTTATGTTTACTAGAACACACTTTTTTATCCATTGTCACCTTCTATTTCTTCGTCACGTCACCTCCCTGACAGACGTCCCATGTTTCAGTAACTTCACAGACATCTAGGAAGAGTCCTGACTTCCTACTTACTAATCTTCAAGTGGTTGTCCTTCCCGATTTTCTCAGTAAGGTTTAGACCCCTGTCTTCCATGTCTCTGATTTTGTTCTTCAATACAAACCCCCTTAGAGTTCAGTAAGTTATGACAATTACGCATTTCAAGTGTCACCCCGGCCCTCCTATTCTAAACCTCGGGTCAGTTCATTCCCGGAATATAAATGGTAAAAATCTTCAAACCGAGGGATATCCTCGGTCCCTCTCCGAGACACCCATTCTAAGGGGAAGGGTTGTCCTATATTTGAGGGTGTAGGTTAATCATTATCTCCAAACGGAGGGGAGGGAGGGTAAAAAAAAAGGAAGGAAAGGTAAGACCGTAAATGGAGGAATGACGTCCGGAAGTAGTGGGGTACGGACCTGACAAAGTGTTCGAGGACTGATCAAGAACCTGAGGTCAAGTGGAAAACGAGGACTGTCAGTTAAAACGTGTCCTAGTAGTTCGTTGGAAAGAAAGGAAGTTCAGAGTGAGGACAAGTCTTTGGAAGTTACCAAAAGATACTGGACTCTCTATTGGGATGGGAGGTAGGGGACGAACAGTCAGTCCCTGGCGTATTAGACCAGGGTTGGAGGAGAGGGAGGAACTGAGACCAGTAACGATTATTACGGTCTGAGTAGATGACTAAGAGAATAAACGAAAGTACTACCGAGAGGGGACCTTACGATACGAGTGTGTTTGAAAAACAAATAAAGTCAAGAAAAGAATGTTATTGTTCGGGTGAACATGGGCATGGACTAGTGTAGGGGGTGAGAGGACAGTACTTTCATTCGTAATCAAACCAATATAAGAAAATGATATATCGAACACTATACGTAGGTATTTATTATATCAAAAAGAAATATAGAGGAAGTCAATCGAAAATTTTTGATAGTTCTAAAATAGAGATAGAGAGATCTATTTGGAGTATAAATAGAGATATATACTTATATCAGAAAAGGTAACATAATGTAAAGTAAAAATTTTATAGGGTATGTAATAAGTAGGTAAAGAAGTACCCACCCGTAAATCAAACAAAGGTTCAAAGTCTATAATAGTAGAATGTTACCCTATAGGAATCGACTAGAGGAACAGGATACGTTTAAAATGATTGAAACATTCTAAAGACGAAAGTGGGGTCGAGGAGACACTTTCTTCGTCGTTTCAGAGCCAGGAGTTTCGATCGAACACGTAGTTCACAGCAATCATAGTCAGGTAACATGGTCCGTGTGACGTCCGTGTGACGGTGTGTTTCATTCCACGAATTCTTTACAAACGATTTACTTACTGACTGACTTACTTACTTCCCACGTCGTGTCGGGTAAGCTACCGAGACAAGTAAAATTTACCTGAAACCGCGGCACCGAGGGTGTCGGAAGAAACTGTCGTGGCCAGGAAGAGACAACGTAAGGAAGTCGATCGGCCCCTCACACACCTACACATCAACATATATCCGCTATGGGTAGAGCGACCTACTACAGACAGAGAGGGCCTTTCAAGTGATGGGATCACTAAGTTCAAGTCTCAGGATTGTGGTGGGGACCGTTTCCGGGCCGGGACTCTCTGCGAGGTCGCGGCTCACTCAATTCCGCGCAGGCCTGAGCTGCGCCCAACCGTTCCGACCCCCACAGACTCCTGAGTATCATCTAGTGAGGCGCGCGTCGGGCCCGGCCGCGAAGAAGGACGCCCTTTGGGGACCCACGGCTTCCGCCGCCCCGGACCGCCGCCGCTGTCGCCCCGCCCCAAACGCCACCCTCCTCCGCCGGCTCCGCCTTCCTGTGTGCTCCGACGAAGCGACGTGTGGGCTCTTTCAAAGTCGGTTTGAAGCCCGCCGCCGACACCGCCGCCGGGTCCTTGCCGCCTGAACCCCACGTCCGTCACCTCTGTGACTTCACACTCGAAGCCCCGCGGCGCGCTCCGGCACTCGGCGCCTTCATCCTCCTCCCCTCCTCTTTAACCCCCGAGGGGACAGCCCTGGGGGAGGGGTACACCTAGACGGGTCCGCCGCCGCCTCCTCCTCCTCCGCTGGCTCTTCTACGGGCGGGACGCGGGGCGAGGCGACACCCGCGACGACCGTGACACCGACACGGCGCGCCGGGGCCGCGCACCACTCATAGGCTGACTCCCCACGACAGGGGCCGCGGGGCGAGTGCGGGGAGGCCGGGCCGACCGGTGGACCCCGCTGGTAAGGGTGGGAAGGCAGGAGGTGAACCGCTCTTCCGGCCCGAGCCGGCAGCCGCACGTCACTCCGGTGAATCAAGGATTTCAAACCTGTCGTAGCCTGGCGAGGGACCCACGCGGGGGAGGAGGAGCGGGGAGCGGCGGACGTCGAGGGGAGGCGGAAACCCAGGGTGTGTGCGGAGGAGCCGGCCTCCCTCCGGCCCGTCGTTCGGAGTCTTCGAGGGAAAGAACCTCGTGAACTCAAGCCCCTAAACCCTTTAAAGCGGGTAAACCGAGGCACAAAGGACCCCAGCCCCCTCTCGGCCCCCGCCCGACGGACCCTGTTGGTAGCGACCGGCGCCTGGTGTCTACCCGACTCGCCTCCTTACGGTCTAAGACCGCACCTCCCTCGCCCCCGTCCCGCAGGGTTGGGTCGCCGAACGTGGAAGTGTCGGTCTGAGTCGTTACAACTTCCTTCCGGGTGCTACACTTACCCACCCAAACCAAACCTACCCCTGTCCGAAAACGCCGCGCGGGCTCAAGACTGCGAAACTCAAGGTGCCAAGGGGTTCTTAGGCTACACATTTCAAACCGAGCTCAGAAACTTTCCACCTCCGTCCTCGTCATCCTTTTGACCACACCGACGTACGACTCGGTGTACTAAATTTTTAGAGATGACGACAATAAGAAAGGCTCCGCGTCTCGAGCCCGCGTCAAAGTCAGACACAGGTCGGAGTCCTTACACCACACTGCTAGTGGTTGAGGAGGTTGGACCGTCGTCGATTCCGACAAGAAAACCGTACCAACCCCCACCCCGTCCCCGCCCACTTCTTCTCACCTATGCAATTAAGTTTCACCACGGAAGGTCTCGAAGAAAAACCAACCTATAGACGTTGTCAGAAAGACTTGTGCCAACCTAGCTCCTTTCCTTTAGGTCAGCATAGAATGGGTAGGGTGGGTGATAGCATCTTAGGTTTAAAGAAAGGTATGACAAAGCACCTTTCTTGGACCCGAAACCTCGAGACGCGAAATTAGGACCCAAGTTTAGGTCGAGCCAACATACTTGAGTGGTTATTTTACCCTTACTTTAATGGGTTGATTATCCTAATTAATACTCTTACATATAATGTGACCACCGTCAGTTTTCCATAAGTCTTTCAGGAAACGTTCCGTCCTGACACACAACAACAACAAACACTTGAGAGACGAAGGTCACCCTACCACCGAACACGTACAAACAACTTGACCTTCACCGGGGAAGAAAAGGATCGAATTAGACTTCTTTCAAAATGGAAATGGTTTGTTGAATCATGAAGTCGATACTGAGAAACGTTTCTCTTTCATTACTTCAACTACCCGAATTCTTTCTAAACGAGAAACATATAACAATTGTCCGTCAGCTGTACGGTTAGTGTCTACAACTTTTCTGTAGTTTCAATAAATAGTGTCACGACCCAACAAGTTGGGGTTTGGAAAGAACCTTTTAAGTTTCAGGTATGTGGAGACCCAGGGATTCTTAAAGTCTTCACCTGGTTCCACGACACACTACTACTTCGTTTTGTATACCATCATAAAAACGGAAAGGAAAAAGAAACTCGCTTTCGAAATCATTTCACATTTAAATCCTATCTCCTCATATTTGTTACCCGATCAGACTTGTAATATTAGGAACCAGATGGTAATCGAACAAAATCATTTAGCAGAAGTACAAGACAGTAGAGGAGTAGATACTTTCTCTTGGTCTTTAGTGAATAAGATCTCTCAACCTCCCTTATTATTTATACAAACGTTTCACTAAACGATTTAATTCACAAATTACTATTCTGTACAGTCCTTATCCTATTGAGACTGTGTGTCCCGAAGAGAGTAAGATCCTGGATATGAAGACGGGACTACTTCATGACGAGAATGATCGATCGAAAGTCTACCTGTTCAGATCACAATCACAATCGAGTTTCTGTCCTAAATCTGTAAAACTAAAGATCTGTTCACAAGAAGTGTTCGATTTGATGTACCCTTACCTTCTCTAATTTTTCGGGAAAAGAACCACGTCTAGAACTTTGAAAAGTCTCATATCATCACTTTCGAAGAACTTAGAAGAGTTAAACAACAGTAACACAAAACGGTTCCATAGTTAATATTGTGTGGGAAAATTTGAAAACTCACAAGGACATAATCAGATCACCGGTCAACAATTAAATTTGTAGTGGCTCAAGGACTTCGTCCCTCGACAGTTGAGTAGACAGACTAACAGATTTGTCGATAGGTTCTGGTGGGGAACGAGGAACAAAAGAAAACGAAACGTTACCCTTCAGTGAGGGACCAAAACGACGGACGATGTACTAAAGAGTCAACTTAAGAAGAGAATGAAATTTTTTTTTTAGTGTTTTTCATTAACAAAAAAGAAAGTCTACTTCTATTTTAAATGGGATCTTGAACAAAGAAGAACAAGAAAGACAAAATAATAACAAAGAAAAACCCCTCCCTCCTACTCTCACTAAAAAAAAATCAGAGAGAAAAAGGACTACAAAAACTAAAAAATTTTGATAGATGGGTGTAAGAACCATAGAGACACGGTAAGGACGAGACGACGGAGAAGACACTCGACGAATATCGGATTTTGTCATTGAAAACCAAGTGGACTCGATATCAACGACTGAAGTCCTGGAAATCTTTTACAAACTTAAGTCACCCTATACGAACCTACGAAGTCTGGTCGGAATGTTATGTAAATTTTTTATAGTGTGGGTGTCTTTAAGATAAAACGGGTGTTTTAAACGTAACTAGACCAAGGGTGAGAGACTACGGTAAGGATCACCAGAGTGAGGAATGGACCAGGTGACACTATCTTGTTTCAGGTGTAGGACCGACGTAATTGTAGTAGACCCGACGGAGAACCGGAGTTGTGGGTTCCTAAGACCGTGTCATCCAGACTTTAAGGCATAAAACTCTAGGACGTAAAAAGTTCCAAATATCCACTAAGATTACGTCATTGAACCAACCTCGGGTCAGTATTAAGTAATAAGAGATAGTCCACACATGGAACCCCAGAAGGGAAAAATTACAATTATTAAAGGTCTTGGTTACATAGGAATTAGTCGGTAAGGTCAAAAATTGGGAAGACTGAAAGTTTCTAAAAACTTGAACCACTGCATTTTCGACATCTCATTTATTATAGAATATACTCTTTATTCATGACAAAGAAGAATAAGTAGACTCGTGTCACCCAGGTGTAACAGAGAAATCTTCCCGAAGAATATATATAAATGTACTATAATAATATTTGACGGGGGAGGGAAAGGAGAGACAATAGAGAAAAAGAAGTTCAAAATAAGTGTACATAGTGAAAACCTGTGGAACAGATAACCAGGAATTACCAAAATCCCGTTTTTTAAGATACTAAACTTACTCTTATCTTAGTCTAAAATGTAATATGACTATGACACGTATGTGAAAATTCACGAAGGAAAGAACTGGAGAGAACTTGGTGTTGAATTGGAAAATAAAGTGAGGGTGAGAAAGGAAAAAGAGGAAGAAAGTAGAAAGGAAAGAGACGTCTACTGAACTTCGGTCTCCCAAAAGAAGAGGAGATGAAAAGAAAGAAATAGACAGACGGTATACGTAACATAAAACCCTCCAAGTGACCAGATCCTCGGTCTTCTGGTTTTAAAAAGGGGACCAGTCGACAATTAATCAGAACACTAGGACACCCTCCCCGTGATGAAACCAGGAGGTAAACGAATCCGTGAAACAAGTATTAGTGACTCGGGTAATGTCTGTTCAACTCTGTTCTGAGAGAGAGGAGACCAGGAGTCAGATCACGGAACAGGTGAGAGGTGTGGAGAAGGTAGAAAACACGTTTACTCGACTACGTGTGTGTGTGTTTAGGAGTTCACGAATAACAAGCACACGGAGAACTCCTTTTCTTAACACAGAAAAGTAAACACAAACAAGATTATGGGCGTGGGCTGGCACCCCAACGTTTCTGAACCTACTCTGACTCAGGTGTGTCGCGTGTGTTGGGAACATGGATCTTACCACGGAACCGTAGACTATCCGTGAGTCATGTATAAACAAAGTAACTTGTTAATGAAAATCATCAAAAGAATAAGACCTGATCATGTTATGAAGTTCTGTCAAAAAAATTTTTCATCATAAACGTCTTCAATAACGAATGGAATGTAAACCCCCTTTTGGTTTAAAAGGGGAAGGGGTCTACAAAATAAATTTAAACGGCAAAACTTAAAGAGACACACACACACACACACACACACACACACACACACACACCACCAAAGAAGAGAGAAAAAGGACTAGTGAAGACGTTAAGTATTTCCAGTGAAAATGAAACCTTAAATTGGAGTTTCTACGACCGTAGGTGGGAGACGGAGAGTGAACTCAACGGAGATGACGAAGGACATAATGATACCGTCGTTAAAGACATTAAAACAGGTCTCAACGGTGCGGGAATAACATTAAACCTGTAAAACTCCTAAGAACCTTATATAATACAAATTTCAATCTTAAATTTTTCGGGAAAAAATATAACCTCATATCGACTAATCGTCACTATTTGTCCCGAAGGAACCACCCAGTAACCATTTCTTAATTAAGTGGACGGTTACGCCCTCTGTACCCAAACTAGGGACTAACCCTTCTAGGATGTACGACGTCTCGTTGATTCGGACACGTGGGGCTGATAACTCGGAGACGAGATCTTGGACCCTCGGTGTTGATATCTCGGGTGCACGACGTTGACGACTGCGACCACGTGGGACCTCGGACACGAGGTGCGTTCTCTTCGGTAGTGTCACTCTTCGGGTACGCAGCGTTGACCTCTCCTCGGGGACAAGAGACGTCGATCTCTTTTCAGAGACATCGGCACTTCTGGGTCGTATCGGTTTTTAATTACTTATTTTGATATACTTTTACTAGATAATCAATGTCTACATGTCATTTCACTAAGTCAATATGGGTATGTTTATAGAACACAAAAAGTCTAAGGAAAGGGTAAATCCAATAATATCTTATACCTGGGTTCAAAGGGACACGAAATATCATCCAGGAATAACCAATAGATGAAATCATCATACATATACAGTAAGGGTTTAAATACTTTTAAACAAGTCTACTAAAAAAAACTCTAAATAAAGGAACACTCGACGTATAACATTTGAACTTGGTCTGACTCGTCTATAAATGTAAATCATATAAACAAAAAAAGGGAGGTTCTCCCAAGGTAACTTTTAGTGGTAGTGGTTATTTTTCGTTTTCCACTGTGTACCATTTATGTAAAAAATCTCTTGGTGTCTCCCACTCGATAGAGGTCTTACTTTAAACAAGGAACTCCCGTCTCTGGTACAGTGTGCGTAGGGAAGGGACCGGAGACGGGTTGTACACCAGTCGGCCCGTCGTCCAGGAAGGACCAGCACCGTGGACACTGAGGACGAGACGGACGGGGTCGAAACCCTGTAAGACCTTCTGTCCACTATCACTCAGTCTCCATACAGGAATGTCAGGAAAGACGAAACTTTTCTAGTCAATTTCCACCTGGGGTGGATATGCGAAAATACGATAGAGAAAAATAATTAATTACCCATCAACCTTCAAAGGAGAAACAACTGAATAAACAACCCTCCTTGAAATTTTTAAGTGGATCAGGAAGATAGACAGGGTACCACTAAGACTAGGAGAATCTTGTAGGACCAATTGCACATCGGACGGCAAAAAGAGGAACTAGTAGAGAAGACTATCTGTCGAGGGAGAAAGACCTCCGTCTACTCAGACCTAAACCTATCGACATTAAGAAACTTTCTAGAAGGATATAAGTCAACATTAGAAGGAGGAATACTGAACGTGGGTGACCGTAGAAGAATCCTTAAACAGAGTTTCTCAGGACTCAGAAAACACAATCCCTAGGTCTCCATGGGAAATGACTTGACTGTGGGTGGGAAGGCATTTTCCTCAATTTGGGTCACTCCTGGAACTTCTACTAGGGTAGCCCCTCTAACGAACCCAATTAGTAACATCGGGATATACAAAACATGGTGGGAAAGGTCTACCGTCACCACCCTCCCTTCGTAAACAACTCGTCACAAAGGGGTTAGACAAAATATTATTCTTGTGGACTCCAGAAGAGGACCTCTAAGGCTAAGTCACTCAGACCTTATCACAGACGCTTAAACATATAAAGTCTTTACCGGTCCATTGAAAATATGATCCCTTTAAAACCTTAGTGACGTCTCTTAGATCCTTTCGATTCCCGAAAAAACAAAACAAAAACAAACAAATAAGAAACTATTACGATCTCTACCTAACGAAACTGACACCCAGGACACCAGTGAAAAAAGACGGAACTTTCACGGACGAAGAATAACTTACGGATCGAGTGATCCCTCTTCTTTCGGTGAGACCATAGGTATTTCCGATTATTTTAATAAATCGACATTTTTTCACCCCAAAACCCCGTCAGATAGGTTTCAGAATCCTGACGGTACACACACAGTACATACTGAAACCACCTACGGAGGAACAGGGAGGTAGTCCTATAATGGACTCTACGGTCTTATGTATTTTCAAGGTCAAAAGAACCACAGACAATTCCTTAAGACTGGAGTCGGGAACACTTACTACGACCCAGAAACTCCTACAGACAGAACAACTGGGTACTTGTGTATAGACTACAGTCCCTAAAGGGAGTCTATACAATCACTTTTTTTACATTTCCAGTAAGGAAAGTCCGTCAGGACGAAAACCCCACAGACCCGACGACGTCGTTCATCTTATTCCTTCCATTCTATTTCCCCCAGACCTCCTGAAGAACTCGTCTTGACTCGTCAGACGTTCTTCCCCGAGTCTTCACGCGGAGATTGTCTCTGTGAACCACAACGACAAGCACTATCCTTCTTCCTTCACCGAAGTCTAGACTTTCCTATGCGAGTACCGGAGATCTACCCTGTTTATCGTCACAAGCAACCGTCACCATCCTTCAACCGACATCCAGACAAGAAAGAAAAGAGGAGGGGACCTCTTGGTCGACACACCGTTTTTTTATGTAACACTGTAATTTTTCTTATCATTTCGGTTCTTCGACCTTACTATGTTCGGTATCGATCCTCACTTGTTTTGTTTCGTTAATAACACAATTAAACAAATATATTCATTTATATATGTAAAGATATATTATGAGTTATCCTCGGAATGAATCGAGATTCGGGATTCGACATTCTAAATTATAGACACATCGACACGACAGAATCACCACACAATCCCTCCCGAGACCACACAACAGTTGGAATTAAACACACAAAGGGGATCGCACCGCACCATCCGTCATTCCCATAAGACGAAAAGATCGACACATCCTCAGTAACTGGTTTACCTTCTATCTCTGGACGGGGGTCCTCGACTGTAGTAGTCCCTCTGTTCTGTCTACTCGTGTGTGTCCTTGTACCTCATGTCAACGAATCATTGAATAGATATGACTGGCCCTCGTCGAAGGACGTCAGCCCCACTGATTCTCGACATCCCAGACCCCCCTCATTTAGAGCTTCGTGGTCCCTTGTCGCTGGGGGTCGAGTGGGGACGACCCGAACAGACGACAAGACGAGAAAGAGACAACCTTAAATCTTCATAGTTTTGAACTGAACCCCCCTTCTGTTTCTCGGGAAACAAACCACCCCCACATTTATATTTAAACCGTGTACAACACCACAGATAATACAGACAAGCACCCAAACACCGCTCTCTCTCCCGACACAAGAGTCTGAGCCTACGGATCGGACTAGAACCTGTTCAATTCCACCTTCCTCGAGGAAACCTTCTAGACCAAGAGTCACCACCAGCGACTTCCTCGGAGACCAGTGTCGGTCCGTCACTGACGTCACGGCACACCTGTGTGGGGCTCAACGACGGAGTCCACCGTAACTAATTAGTACGATGGTAGAGGGAGTGGGAGAACACGAACAGAACCGTTTTGGGACAGGATGGCCGAGGAGTCTCAAACCCGAAATGACCTACTAACTTACTTGAGAATTCCCCAAGTGAAATGACAGAGAACCGAGAGAGCTTGACATCCGGTCAGTAATGGCAGGTCGAGACCTCGGGCACTAGAGGGTTAGTCCACCACTCCCCGGACACAGGAAGAAGGGTCACGTGACTTCCCGGAAGGGGTCTCTGGAGATCCCTCCCGTCAAAGAACAGAAGTTCCGTCAAGGTAGACGTCCCATAACCGTCACTGAGATCAAGAAACATAGTTGGTTTGTAGTACGGTTCTACCTAAGTAGTAGAGTGTTTCCGTCCAACATAGGTACCCGCAACGTTTTGGACAAAGACCCAATTCTCATCACGAGAGTGGAGTATATAAATAAATATCCTTCTTTCGGACCGACATAAAGTACTCCATTCCTTTTGTACTACTATTATAAAACCAACCTCAGTCTATAACAGAGGGATTATTAAACCATAGAAAATTGTTTATCATAGGGAAATTTTATGTCAAAACGAACGACTGATTTCGTTCTTCGACACCAATGTAAGATTTCATATGATGGAACAAGTCTCTGTCCACGTGAAATTGTGACCATAAACGAAGAAAAAGTAGAGAAAAGTGAGAGTAGAGACAAAACACTCCTCTAAGACCCTCCGAAAATTCGGAGTTTCTAATTTATTAGATAAAATTGCTCATGGATTGTCCCTCTCCAACGATACGACCGAATGAAGAAGTTGTAAGGTTATTCTCTTTTTAACTATGACAAATTCGTGATTATACAAAACAACTCAAAGACTTATACTTATCAGTCTTGTGATCTATCACAATTTAACAAATGAAGAGATTTACCATTTCACCATACGACGTTTCTTTGAAAGCAAATTAAGAGACGAAAGTACACGAAAACAGTTATTTCACATCTCTGAGTGACTTCAAATTCCTGCACACATAAAACTAATAATGAAAAATGACAAAAGAAACGACTCTTATACGGAAATAAACGATCTAGAAAATTTTAACCTTGTACTTCCTGTAAATGAAATAATCTTGTAAATTTCGTGAAAGATTAGAAATACTCCTAATAATCTCTTTTTTTGTACAGACATTTAGTACGTGCAAACCCTACAATGATATATTTCATCATTGTTATACAGTACCAAGGACACTGTATTTGAAAATTCTCTAACTTCCTTTTAGACCAACATTGACTTTTGTTTGTAACATTGTAAATTTCCATTCAAATGTATCGTTGTCTTAATAAGGAATACAAATGTACATTAATTGAGTATAAATACGAAACAACTAAAAGAGACCGTGGAAATGTTATTAAAAAAACCCGTCCTCCATAACCCGAAGGGACCACCGAATAACCATTTCTTGGACGGACGGTCACGTCCTCTGACCAATCTAGGAACCCAGCCCTTCTAGGGGGTCTCTTCCTTTACCGTTGGGTGAGGTCCTAAGGACGGACCCTTTAGGGTACCTGTCTCCTCGGATCGCCCGACGTATGTCAGGTACCCCAGAGTTTTCTCAGCCTGTGCTGAATCGTTAATTTGTTGTTAAAAATTTCATTAATATAAATTCCCACCAATTCCTCAAGTAGTGGTCGAGCTATTTGTACTTAAACTCGTTCGAGACCCTCAACCACTACCTGTCCCTTCGGACCGCACGACGTCAGGTACCCCAGTGTTTCTCAGTCTGTGCTGACTCACTGATTTGACTTCCTGGAAACTTTTCATATTCTTTTTACGTGTCAATGTGGTGACAATTATAAGACCACATGTAGTAAACCAGAAAAATAGTTGAGAATTTTTAACATCTAAATATTACATATACACTAAAAGACAAGACAGAAAGAAACTAAAGAGGAAACGAAACCAATGTATAAACAGAGGTAGTAAAAAAAGAAAGGACGCATTTACTGTGAAATATTTACGGTCTAAAATTTAGACCGTAAATTTACGGTAAGACATATTTACTAGAAATATGTCTTTAAGGGGAGAAATCCTATAAAGATAATTCGATCTAAAGGTCTTCTCTTTAATGGTACGGTTTCTCACTAAAAATTTGTAACCCTTTATTCGTCTTTTTGTATTCTCTTTTAATTTTAGAGGTTATTAGGGTAGTGGAGGTTAGTTTTGGAGTGAATTATAAAACAATATAAAGTATGTCAACAAAAAGACACGGAGAATGACATTAATTCTAAAATCGTATAATATCAAAATGATATATGAAGACATGGTGACTTTTATAACATTTGTGAAAGGATATATACATTTATTAAACAAAGAAGTATAAAGAAACAAAAATAACTTCATGTCAACTAAATGTTAGAACATAATCAACCCCGAAGGGACCACCGAACAACCATTTCTTGGTCGGACGTCACGTCCTCTGGACCCAAGCTAAGGACCCAACCCTTCTAGGTGACTCTTCCCTAACCGATGGGTGGTATAAGAATGGACTTCTTAAGGTACCTGTCTCAACGGACCACCCGATATCAGGTACTCCAGTGTTTCTTAGACTGTGTTGACTCGCTGATTGTGAAGACCACATATCGTTTCATTAATTCTTTCTTATATATATGAGAGTCTAAGAAAAGGTAATATCAAATAATATTCTACAACTTTTATATATATATAAAGGACACATATTTATAAAAAATTCTTGTACCAAAATTTCCGACGGATGCCAAAATAGACTTCTAAGATAAAATAAATTTGACTCTAGATCAGAACCAAAGGTCGAAAGTACTAATATTGATTATAACACTACTTGTAAGAGCATACATTTGTTACCACCCTTATACATAAAAGAATTGTATTTAAGGTTCTTCAGTTTAATAAAATAGTTTCTTCTACCTGGAAACACACCGAAAACTATGTGTAACGGTTTAAAGGAAAGTATATCAAACTGGTTCAATATTACATAATCAACTTATACTCTGACAGGCACAAAGGTTGGCAGTAGTTGTGACCAAAATACAAATGTTGAGAAATTGTTAAACTATTCACCATTTACGATGGAGTAGGATTAACCATAGAGACGAATATCACCAGAACTTTCAAAAAGTACACTAGTCACCGGTAAAGACAACGGAAAAGAAAACTAAATAAAACCATTTAACATAGAAAGTAAGTAGTTCCATAAAGTAAAAACCAATGACTAAACTTTATAAAGAAATTTGTAATTTTCATAAGAGAAATAGAATTTACACAGTTTTGTGTGTGCCTATGTAATTTGATGTATTATAGTTTAACGATGGTCATAACTATATAGTTTTTAATAAATTATCGAAAATTTTTTAGGAAACTAAAGATTACGTGAACCAGTTAAAAGACATATAAACAATTGACCATAAAAGACATTAATGAAATTTTAAGATTAGACTGACATAGTATTTAGTTGTTCGACAGCCAACACACACGGGTCTTTTACGTGCAAATGAAATCATAGAATATTTTTCTATGACCTCCTTCGTTTTGTGGGTCAGATAAGACTTCGTTCGAGACAAAACCCCACCCACCTTCCATCGGACGAAGACAGAACAGAAAAACTTATAGGTCCTAGAACCTGGTAGGGACTTTCCGCCTGGACTTTAAGTGATGATTTAGACCGTAAGACTGGATTAAATATCAACACGTCACCAGATCGACGAGGTAAACCATTCGGTTGTCCTACTGATTCTAAGAAAGAGGAGAGAGAAGCGTTTTAACTAATCAACACCCTGTCTTGACTGACTTAGTTGGACAACAAAACCGTGGGGTGCTTGTGGTGGACAAAGAATCTAAAGAGGGAGGTGGGAGGGTGACTGGATCGAGTCACGACACACGTGTCACCAATCCTCTAGGCGCAACAACGACTTCTTACAACGTTATTTCTTCTCATCTAACGAAAAAGGGGGGTACGAACATACAAGAATTCCGTAGGACGACGAAAACTGTATTCTCAAGGTCGACTTGACGATATACACCGTCGAGACACCCAGCATTCACAAACTAAGTCTCATTAAAGTCCGTTATATTTACGAAAGAATTCATAGTAACCTTAAATGACCCGACCAACAAACGGTCGATAATGGTATAAATCGTACTCCTCTGGACCTCTTGTTCTTGTAAAGACTGGTTGGTTTCTTCCTTTGGAGAGACTTCCTGACGTTGAAAAAAAAAAAAAAAAATTCCGTATCCAATTCTCAAACACAGGGGACCAGAAACTATAAGACGGGGTAGGTGTTTTAATTGAATACCTACCCTTCTCTCCAAACTACTACTTCGAGCAAGAGTGGGACTTCAGATAATTATGACAAAGACCCTCCTTTAATCTCTTAAGAATGAGTATCTGACGTGACTCTTCGAATTAGTCGTCCACTTCAACAACGAATTTTTGTCCAATTACCCATAAATAAGAGTAGAAAGAAGAACTTCCGAATAATGAAAGGACGAAACAGTACTAGACTTAAATAAAACCGGGTTAGTAAAAGAGGGAGGATGAAAACTTTAATAGTCGGAAGAGAGACACCGAATTTTAGAGAGACGGAGTCAAAAAGGTAAAATTTCTACTTCTGTCATAAACTTTCCTGGTGAGCCATGTTAATTGTATTTTGTATTTTGCTGGGATTGTAAATGTATCGCTACGCCTCAAATGTCTTGTGAGAATGTGTTAACGGAGGAAATTAGAGTGTTTTAGAACCAACTTTGACTCGGAGACTCCCCAATCAACCGAACATATGGTAACAAACCGGGATCTATTATTCACTGTCTCGACCCTGAATTTGAACACCAAACTGAAAATTTTGGAGTCGAAAAAAAAAGGAAAAATTACAAACTAAGAATGATACACAGTAAGAGAATCCCGAAATATATATAAAAGAGTAAATTAAGTGTACCGACAGGAAACCCCATCTACCATTAATCGATATGATGTCCATTCTTTTATCCTCGAATCTCAGTATCGAAACTACAACCCCGCTTATTATTCCACCAATTTCCTACCTCGGTCCTACGTCTGGGGATCGAGAATCCGGAGACATCAGTTTGTACCGTGAAATAGGGGTAAGTATGTTAGTACGGAGTGTTGTTGGAAACTCTACCTCTCCTCCCCTTTGACTCTGGACATTGTACGAGTCCTATTACCTTAATCATTCACAGTCTCAACCCTGACTAACTTACTAACTAAATCAGATGAACAGAGGCATTGGGAACGAGTAACATATGTGAGTTTTATGTACAAAAATTAGTAAACACATAACTATTCTAACAGTCGAGTAACTTGTATCCTCGGTCGACAATCTTTAGTAACCATATAAGACTTATTTTCCTAACTAAAATCAACCGATTACCGGGACCGGAAAAGAGTCAACTAAAGACAGTAGTCCTGTCTGTCTAACTTAAACCCAATTCTCCTTTCCTCAAGGTTAATTCCCCCAGAAATTCGGTCTTACCCGGTGTCGATACTCGAGAAGTCTTCGGACGAGAGTTCTAGTCACCGGGTCGAGGACTCCCGAGACGACCCCCTGTAAAAACACACAAAACTCTCTGAAGAGAAACTCTCCCTCAACACTCGAATCTCCCTCTTTCCCACCCCTATGGGACCCGAGAATTGAGTGACCGGGACACAGGGACAAAGAATTCGTGAGACGGTTCTAAAGGAACAAAAATTTCACTTCCATTATCCTCGTATCAACGATCCCAACAATACTCCCAAGTCATTCAATCATTCACAAGGGAAGTACCATACCACGGACGTATATCACTGTCACACCATTTATCATCAATACGACCACTACAATAAAACACAACGTCATATGTGACCGAAAAACAACGAAAGTGAAGAAAAATTAGTTTTCACCTACTCACTAAGTCTAGGAACCACTCATTATCCTCGAAGTACAAACGTCGTACATACATCAAGTGACCAAAGGCCACTCGGACATTTATAAATCCCCATAACATAAACTCAGACAAGGAAATTACCCCATATGAAGGTTAAACCTCTTAAACAGATAGTAGGTTTAACATAACTATCCGCGACTTAGTAAAGGGGAATAAATAATTGGTCTGTAAACACCAACCTAATCAAATCATGTCCTTGATACTAAAAAAAAAAAAAAAACGGACTCTATATCGAAACTCCTCTTACAGTCCCCCTGTGAGAACAAGGGGGGAAAGGATACTGTACTATTTGTAGTGGGGCACGGTAGACCACAGTGGTACGCAAGCCACGAAATTATCATGGATATCGTGATTTCCTTGATAGAGAAACTTTATTGTCTTCATGGAGTACCAGACAATAGTGTCGAAATACCCGAGGGCCTCTAAAACCTTAGAGTCTGACCCTTGGTGGGTAGATCAGGTAGGAACTAAATGTCTACTCCTTTCGTTTCGGAGGTTTGAGTAATCAGTTTACTACATAGACATCCAACTGGGAGACAAAAACTTTAGACTCTTCCCTTGTCACTTCGTCACCCTTCCCACCCCACCCTCTTTTCACACCGATACAACTTTTACAGTCACTATCGTCTCTTTTATAAACGCACACTCTGGGACGGACAGAGAAACCTGAAGAAACATTACCAATTCTGTTGGGTTGTCCCGACCTCAGTAATCACTAAGTCTTAACCTAATCGGTCCTGACCACCTCAATGAAAGAGTCTTTTCCCAAAGTATAAAATTGTAAACAAAGGGTACTGTCAAACGAATAAGAGTTCAAAACCGTCGGTACTCGTTTACCAACAGTCCAAAAAACAAAACAAAACAAAATTCTGTTTTGAGGTTTAAAATAAAACGGTTAAATCATTTGACATAAGATGGATGGTGAGGAAAGACGAGAGACATTAATAAAGAGTTTGAAACAAAAAGTCAACACCTTCATGATACTCTCCAAAAGAAAACATCAGACTCTATAAATATTAAAACACATTCGTGTGACAAATGTCCTTTAGATTCACCACGTATACAATTGAGTTTATGGGAATTTTGTGAATTTTATAAAAGGTTATTGAATTTAGGGGAGGGTTCCCATCGACGTCGGTGAATGTAATTTTCTTTCCTCCATATATGATTCCCATTGCCAATAAACTTACATTAATTACATCTATTTACTCTTACAATGAAACCTCCTTGACCTCATAAACGTAGTTTCGACTGACCCCGTAGTCAAGTCAAGTCAGCGAGTCAGCATAGGCTGAGACGCTGGGATACTTGGAGGGACAGGTAGTGGTTGAGGACCTCAAGTGGGTTTGAGTACAGGTAACTCAGTCACTACGGTAGGTCGGTAGAGTAGGAGACGGCAGGGGAAGAGGAGGACGGGGGTCAGGAAGGGTCGTAGTCCCAGAAAAGGTTACTCAGTTGAGAAGCGTACTCCACCGGTTTCATAACCTCAAAGTCGAAGTTATAGTCAGGAAGTTTACTTGTGGGTCCCGACTAGAGGAAATCCTACCTGACCAACCTAGAGGAACGTCAGGTTCCCTGAGAGTTCTCAGAAGAAGTTTTGGTGTCAAGTTTTCGTAGTCAAGAAGCCGCGAGTCGAAAGAAGTGTCAGGTTGAGAGTGTAGGTATGTACTGGTGTCCATTTTGGTATCTGACCCCGTACGAAGAAGTAATTATCTCACTTGTTTTGTTTTTGACGGGAAGACCTCGAATATTCTTCGTTACCACCAAAGGTATATGACTCTCAAGTAATACACTGTCTACGAACCCCCCTTTTCACGAAATGGACAAACCGAAATCTGACGTGTCATCCACAATATTAAGGATGAATCACTTTCTAATTCCGGACCAGTAGGTCCAGCGGATCAATCACTACATCTGGTCATCCACCACACCTGGTCCTAGCCCTTGGGGGAAACGGACTGAGGTTTCGAGTGTGTAAATGAGTGACATTCTCTACGGTAACAGAGAATTCACCTTAGGACATCGGGATGTCTATTACATTGAAACCTAAATCATTATGAAAGACGTAATTTAACTGAATTCAAAACAAGAAGAATTGTAGGATGGAGACTTACCCGTAAACGTATTACACCTTTGTTAAATTTACAGTTTTAAGGTAAGACTCCTCAACGTCAAGAAAGATTTAGAAAAACTTTTACCCTTCCTATCTAAATATAAATAACATTTGGTTCCTTTCACCAAATCTTAACGGGAGGACTAATGAAGAACTAGAATTTTCTTTAAGAAATCATCTAATTCTGATCCTTACTTACACATCGAAAAAAATTTTTTGTTTGTTTGTTTGTAAAACCTTCTGAATCTTATCGTTAAGTCTCGGTATACACACGGTCGGAAAATTTAACGTCTATCGAAAAAGAACTGACCCGTGAATATAAGAATAACATAGAAAGACTTTCCCTATATTTTCTGGTACATAATTATTTTACTAGCCTTACGGAGTCGTATACTTTCACCTGCATTGGTTAATGATTTTGACGGGTCCTGATTGGATAGACCCGGACCCTTGAAACTTTAATTGACACACATCACAAAGACGTATATAATGTCTTTTTCGTGCCTCTATTGGAACCGAAAAGAAGAAGAGACACTTAGAATGATACAATAGAGGAAACAGTGACTTTTAACCACCAGTAGATATTATTGTCTACTCTCTTCATACAAACTGTAGTTGTCTATTAGGGTCTATTACAGAAGGCAAAATTTTACGTTAGGATTTGTACGTACGAGTTTGTACACCCAGAAAAGTCTGTATGACCTGAAAGAGGAAGTCTAAGTTAACACAAATCGACGAACAACTTATCATCTCCTCTCTTACGGCTCCCTATACTTCCTATTACTCTCTTATTACTGTCATTTCTAACTACTAAATACTGAAATCTATGGGAAGGTTGAGATAAAACTACAAGTGAAATCGTACCGACGACTCAAAACCTTGGTCCATCCGGAGCGAGACTCAGAGTCGATTCTCATAATACGCTCAGTGAAGCGAAGAGATTTCAGAGTCAAGGGTCAAAATACATTGCCCTTACTATTATTATTAATTGAACGTCCTAACATACATATATAACCTTTGTCGTATGAATTAACATAACAAGACCCATGTTTTTAGCCACGAGTTCTTAAATTTGAACTAACTGTAGAACAGTCAAAGAGTAAACCTTCTACATCAGACCCTTATGAACAGAACGAAATCAAAGAAAATTACTAAGGGAAACGTGACGAAGTAACGGTTCCGTCCTAATGCCTGGTGGACTTCTTGTCTGATTTCGTGATAGTAGATCATTACCTTTCAAATGTCCTAATTAACACATTTAATTTTCGGAGAGATTATGAACACAGACGGGTCAAATATCGTAGAACGAGGAAAGTGGAGTCTTTCTTAACCAAGTATCTTTTTTAACAAATTATGAAATTCAGTCTCAGTCCCTTGAGAAAGTTATTCCTCCTAGATGAAGCAACCGAATAAACAAAGGTAGAAAGTGGGGCCTCAGAAGTACCTTTAGTCCAAACTTTACAATCTTCGTCAACCGAAAGTCGTAACCCTTTCGAATAGATTAGTCCGTACACTTCACCGGATACAGTCTAAAGACACGGTCTCTTTCAATCCCCTCCAAATCCTCTAATAGCGAAGACGAACATTAAGGACTCGTAACAACTCTGTGATCCTCTCGTCACCCCTTTATAAAAATTTTTAACAACTTCAACCGATGTGGTCGGAGTGTGTGTATTATTGCAGGGTAGGGGTAAGTCCGACCAGAGTTGTATATCTACATACACTAGATTAAATCAGCACATTAAAAAATAGTAAACCCCCGATCTACCATTTCGAAAATACAAAGTGTCTCAAAACCTAAATGTATGTTATTATAAAATGTAATTTATCACGAGGAACCGAATGGTAGTGAAAACATTTGTACTAGAATAAACTCGGTGGTTACTTTAGTTGATTCCTCCTTCCCGACAACTAAAAATGTCTACTCTTGTTAATTCAGAGTATCGAAATCCCTTGCGGAGAGTCAGTGTGTCACTCATATACCGTCTCGGTACTAAGCTTGGGTGCAGATTAAAGATCCCGTCAAGAATAAAGCAATATTGGGTAGCGAACGAGACATTACAGCGATTGAAACTCAAGACAGGGGGCACTAAACTTTCCTAGGAGAAGGGAAGACAAACTAATCAACACAGTCAATCTCGAACTGTCGTCACTTCGTCTCCAACTCCTAAGAAAGGGGTCCACCTAGTCAATCGAAAAGAATTTCGACAAGACACGGACGTCATAGGTAAACAGAGACAACGGACCTTTCCTACAACTAGGTTTCACTTTGTCCGACCTCTCATACCGATTGAGTGGAGTTGGGTAGTGTT
This sequence comes from Capra ibex, assembly GCA_006410555.1. Taxonomy (NCBI): domain Eukaryota; kingdom Metazoa; phylum Chordata; class Mammalia; order Artiodactyla; family Bovidae; genus Capra; species Capra ibex. The sequence goes on along the minus strand of SJYO01007492.1, from coordinate 65,821,162 downwards.
GAAGTCATATAAGACGGTCACTCGTGTATAATAACACAAGGAATTGTACGCAAAATACACAAGACTACAGACAAAGAATCATAAAAAAGGAGTCGACAAAAATTACAGAGTTTGGAATCAAAATCAAGAGGAACTTACCTCTTGAAACAACAAGGAACGTACGATTCGGCGAAATTAGCACAGGCTGAGAAACACTGGGCGGTCTCAGTGACATCGGGTGGTCCGAGGAGACAGGTACCCTACGAGGTCCGTACTTATGACCTCACCCAACGGCACGGGAAAAGAAACAACAAGGAATGTCGTACCCGATGAGGAAACACATTAAAATAAAAGAGCGAGAGCCGCAAAACGAGGAATTAGTAGTATTGGAATTTGTCTTACATTTAACACATATGTCTATCCACACAGTCAGAACGTGACAGTGAAGACATTCACGTAAAATCGTAAAGAAAAAAGGAAAACTAGTTTTACTCCTTTATCTTTTACAAAACAATACCATCAAAATACGTATGTGGGTGTTCCTTTACGTATCGGTCGAAGACACCCTTGACATTGGCTATGTAAAATCCCTTCTTTTACGTACTATCGATTTTAAAATTGAGACGGTTTACCAGTACCCCTTTCTTTCGTTTTACTACTTTGTGTATAACGTGAAGTCAAATCGAATGATTAAGACTCCGATTTTTGTATACTCAGACACTGAACAAATGTATATAAACCTATACTTTCATACGACCCAAAAGGTGTTTTTACGTAAAGTGTTCAACATGAAAAGTCAGTTCCCTTGGTAGAGTTGTTAACGAGAAAGTCCACATGTCACGTCCTTTCAAATGGCGGTTCTCACCGGCCTATCAACTTCAAAACTGTACAGTCACAGTTGTCTGACGGTTTACCTGGTAAAACAGAGGAGGTCGTCAGACCAACCTATAAACCGGCACGGGACACCAGTCGACTCTCGAAGGAGTTATTTTCGGTGACAGTAGGTTGGTGTACCCCCCACGTGGAGAAAGTGGTCCTACCTGATCCTACCTGATCCTTCTCAAACCGTCAACACATAGTACTCTCGACCCTAAGGGGTACGAGGTAGGAGGACTCCTCTCACAACTATCATCGTGACAAAATCAAGACTCCGTGTATCTAATAAGTCTTACGTATAGTAAACAACCATCCTATAACCCTTAACTAATTAAAAAAATTTTTAAATACAGTCTAACTTTACTCATTCGAACAATATAAGTGACATCATTTCTTTATAAATACCAAAACCATTTCAAACTATTGACCCTAAAAAAGGAATTTGTTTGTAGGGTTGAAATTCACACACACATACAACCCTCCTTCTCTCTATTTGGAACTTTGACAAAAAAATTTTTTTTGAAAATTTTATCACGGATCAGAGTTAACCGTGGTCTCTTATTAATAGGTCTTACGAGAAGTCAATATCACTTTTCCAAATCCCTTCAACATTACTCAAATTAGTGGTAGACGTGTCACTGTATCTCCCTGTGTGGGTTAATGTGTTCTGGACTCAGACTCTTGACAACTACACGTCAGCAGAGTAGTCGTAAACGAGTAGTAATAGTTGTCGTTATTACCGAGTTGGTACAGAAACCCCGGTGTACTTTTCTGTCGCATGAGTATCGACTCCCGTTTAGTCTGGACTGTTTTTGTACCAGAAGGGACTGGGAAACAGGAGTTTGGTGGTAAAACACTCCGAAACTTTATTAAGTGAGATAAAGAACATACCGTAATGAAAAGGAAAAATCTATGACACAGCAAGGTCAAGTTTAAAAACGATCTTGGTCCTTCCCATCACATGACACCCAGTAAAAAGATTGGGTAAAGGAACACTATGTCAAGTACAGTCACCCAAGTACGACGAAATACACGTACTTGCACAAGTCATAGAAAAGATCAAATGTGGAAACAATGTGGACAACAGTTTGGTGAATACTCGTGAAAGACTTTATTTAGTAAAACCCGTGACACTCAGTCTCCCTTCCTTAGTCAGGTATCCTTATTTGACCGTACAACTCTTCTATTGCAGATTATCTAACGTTTCGTAAAAGTACACGTAATATAGAAAATATTCCAGTACACAAGTAAACACCTCTGACTCCGTCTCTGAAACACTCTGGTTCAGGTTCCAGAATGACATCCATGGTCCCAATCAACCTCTTGGTTTTAGGCCAGAAGACAGATAAGAAACCACACATTGTCCCAGTAATAAAATAACTGTCTTTATACCCTAGAAAGAAAAAATTTTTCTATGGGAAAATGGAAACCTTCCATACAATCGTCAAGAAAGGTCTCGTCTTTCTTTCATCAATTATAAAAAGACGAAAAACTATTTTTAGTGACAAAAGAGATTTACAAAAACAATGATTCTCAGAATACCGTGACGTGTCGAAAACTGACTTCCGCGAAAAACCTTTTAATTTCAAAATATCTTTAATTACTCGAAAAGGTACAGAAAGACTTCCTCACCTGAGTTAGATCACTGTGTTTACATAAGAAACTGAATTAGAAGTCTACTGTCTAAACTAAAACCACAAGATTACAAACTAACTGAAGAAAAACCTCGTACATACAGACACGAGTTTTGCCTACGAATCACCCAAGAGTAATTAAACCATTCACCAGGTTCTGTTCCACTCACACCCACCTCGTCGCGGCCCACAGAAGTCACGGCACCAGTGACACACGTATGACCGACACTCTGGATCGAATAGTAAAGTCTCGACTACCTCCTCTGCACCCAAGCTAGGGATCCAACTCTTCTACGGAACGTCATCCTTTACCGTCGGGTGAGGTCATAGGAACGGACCTCTTAGGGTGCCTGTCTCCTCGGACGGTCCGATGTTTCTCACTTTGCACTGACTTGGTGACCCGTGTGTGCGTGTGTCAAAGTCCTTCGTGAGTCGAGACGATGTCTTCAGGACTATGCCCTGTCACACTCGGACCCCTTACACGAGTCCATTCTCTGGTAATTCTTTATCCAAAACGAAACGAAGATCCTTACTCCGGAAACGAAGAAACAACTCAAATCTGAGGATAACCACTCGACTCCTCTTCGTCAAGAACTCTTGAAGTACCGCCAATATTGACCGAGATTTCTCAGAACCAATTTGATGGACTCATTGATCAAGGATCCTGTTCGTTTGAAACGTCCTCAGGAAAACCAACATGTATGTCGAGGGACCCTAACGACATTCAAGGTTCAGTAGGAACAAACTTTATCATCAACAGGCCGAACTTACCCGTAGTTCAAAACCTCCCGTGTCTAACGACCCTGGTGGAGGTCTCAAAGACTAACACATCTGGACTGCACCCCTTAACTATTAAATGTAAAACTGTGTAAAGATCCACTACGACGACGACAAAACCCTTGTTGTGAAATTCTTGGTAACCGAATCTCGTAGGAGTCCACAGACTCAAACCCCTCCAATCAACCCTAGAAATGTATTAAGGAGGTCACACACCTCCACTCGAAGGTCCATATAATCAAGTAAGTCATTCGTACTTACAAAGTCAACAATCTCCTATGACACCTCTTTCACGTGTCTTTACGGAGGTAACCACTTTGAAAATACTCGTATCCGTCCCTAATTGGACTATCATCAGAAGACCAATAGTTACGAACGTCCACTCGGACAAAGAGGAGGATCAAAGGAAGATGGATGACAGAAAACCTTAAAAGTTTAAATCGTTATTCCTGTAACTATAATTAATAGTGGTAGTGAAAACTCATAAACAAGAACAGTCTATGACACGTCGATTCACGAAAAGTAAGTAATAGGGTAAATTAGAAATCTTGTTAGGACCACAAAATTAGATCTAGATTTTCTACTTCTTGAAAATTTTCCAACCATTGAATGTGTTCTAATACGTCGATCAATTACCGCCACGATCCAGACAAACTGACGTTCCGGTAGGTATGAGAAATGATGGTCCGAAAATTTTAATGTCTAACACTGGTGATCGCCCAGTACTTTAGTCAAACAATCCAGAGTTTGACGTGAAAACCCCCTTTTTTAACTCATCTTTTAGTGTTCCATCCTAACAAAGAACTTTAAGAACAAAACCGACCCATATATGTATACACTCATAACTCAAGACTGAGTTCTTATATAAACAATATCATCTAGTGTCATTTTTACAAACATACGCAGACGGAAGAACCGACACCTTGGGATACAGTAAATTATTAAAAAATTTTTGTCATCTTTTAAATCCGGAACCTTTTCATTAAAAAAGTTCTCGTCCTTGTAATCACCGTCGTGTTTCTGTTCTACGGAAGGCAGGGACACACGTACGCGTGAGTCAGAACAGGCTGAGAAGACACTGGGGCACCTGACATCGGGTAGTGCGAAGAGCCAATGACCTTAAAAGGTCCGTTCTTATGACCTCACCCAAAGGTGAGGATGAAGTCCCCTAGAAGGACTGGGTCCCTAATTTGGGTGCAGAGGATGTAGCCATCCACCCAAGAAATGGCGACTCGGTGGACCCAGCGTGTAACGTAGAGGAAGAGATGACGACATGAGGAGTGTGACACGACGGAGGAATTTTCACGAGACATAATGAACGCTTAACCCCGAATAGAAAGGTGCACTATCGTCTACACGGTACCTTGGAAAGCTCTACAACTGTTTTAGACTTTTCCCTTCAACTTAGAGTCGGACGAGACCCATCCACTGCTAAGACGGTACCTCGGGGGTTTCAGATGTGTATTTCGAAAGTGTAAAGAGGACAATCAAGACCATATGAGTTACTCTACTCCTATTATTATAATTGATTGTCACGGTCCGACATTCGTACAAAGTATATAATTGAGAGTCATCATTAATAAAACTGTCCCACCGGTACCGACCCAGTACTTGAACCGACAAAACTCACTCTTCCCCGTAGGATGGTCGTACTCAATTGTGAAGAGGTACGACCGAGGTCAAGGAGTAAAACAAGGACGACTCAAGTCTCGATCAGAAGAGTATCGAATCGAATGGCCTCTCACTAGAGTCGAAATAGAAGAACAAAGTGTAGTGGATGGAAATTATCCACCTATTAAATCCAAGGACAGTGAAAAGGGGAATTTAATCACGTAGTGACTAAACGTAGTCCCCGTCCCGACACCTAACAGTCGTACTTGTCCACTACCATCTGTAACCAGGGGGTACGTCTTACGACAGGGTTGTGACGTGCTTCCTCGAATGATGTCAGAGAGGTCCTCATGACCCCCTGTGAACCTTTGGTGAACTCTTACGAATGTTTGAGAAGACCGTTTGTTAGGTACTTCCGACTTCCTTACGTTTCAGTTCCGGTTGGGAGCATCCTTCCCCTCCGATTATGTAAGGTCAATCTTCTTACTGTACATCTTCGTTCATTCCTACTCCACTTTTGGAAGTTAGTACTTAATATTTTAATCTTGATCTTCCTCGGACTTTCCGGACCTTCTCACTTCACTCACCGTTGAATCTACCATCTCTCGGTCCGTACCTGGATCCAGAAGTAAGGCACCGGGGAAAGTAGGATTCTAGACAACTGACCTAAACAGGAGACTTCGTGGACTCATGTCTTTTCTCACTGAGAAGAATGGGATCACACTTACTTTATTTCTGTGGTCCTTGTACATGGTCCGAATAAATCAAAGAAACGTAAAAAGGGGTTTACGGCACTAGGGGGGTCCCGATACACACAGGATCAAACGCTTTACGACCCCGTCTCCTTGAAGGTTTGAATTTTTTTTTACATACGGGGTTCTTTTTGCATAAAAAACCTCATACCTGGGAGAGGAGGTACATTCATTTATGAATATTTAATATACGGACATGTTGATAATTTGGTATACACGTATACAATCAGAATCTCAAGTCAATATACCAAAATATAACACTACATATGTAACATGTGTAAGATTTTCAAGAAAACCATGGAGTCACCTACCAGAACATGGAGAAGATGGAGACCCTATATGTCTAGACTAAAACATCTGGTGACCAGGTCTGACTTTTGACTTGTCAAGTTACAGTTCTGATAACCAAGAAAGTAATCGATCTAATAAAAAGTGACGACCATTAAACTTACAGAGAGACGTTTTGTCAAAAACTTCAAAACTTAATTTTTCGACAGAAAAGTCTCATCTTCTCTATTCCTACCTCCTATATACACTTAATCCAACTGAAAGAGGAATTCTCTCTAGTGACAAAAACTAGATTCCTCTTACGTCTTAAAAGGAAAAATACCAGATATAACCACGTTTTGGGAAGAAACTACTGTAATTCGGAAGGGAGGAGTGACGATAACGACAATCGGACGAAGTATCAGGTATAATCTTTAAAGAAGTCCCCACGATCACCATTTCTTAGGTGACCGGTTACGAACTCTGCGTCCTCTGCACCCAAACTAGGGACCCAGTTCTTCTAGGGGATCTCATCCGTTACCGTAAGGTGAGGTCATTTTTGAGTTACCCGTTTCCTCGGACCGTCCGAGGTCAGGTACCCCGACGTCTCAGGTTGTGTTGACTCGTGCGTGTGTGTGTGTGTCAAGTATCATTCCGAGGCATTTACAAACGACTAAAAAATTTTGTTATGAAAGTCGGATTCGGTCAATCTTTACTGTCTCGTCATCCTACCTCTTATATGGTGTGAGTTGGACACCTTACGCCAACTTATGATGACCAACGTACTTTCCCAACAACTAAACGAAATCCGGAAGACGTTATAATCTTATTCTTCAACTCGTTCTAACATTAATTTTCATTTCTTTAATCAAGTAAAGTAAAGTCTCAAACCTTCGAGTCCTGACACTTCTAATAGTTTCTGTTTCTATGAAACTCATTTACGTCACTCTTAATTACAACTATTATTCTTTAAGGTAAAAACATCATTTTATTTTTCCTTATTGTGATCAGCAGCAAACACCTCTCTACGACCTCTCGTTTAATCTCTCTCCCTATTTTCAGTGACCGATGTGTCGTCTCGGTCTGTTCGAGTCCCCGGACATAATACATGTACGTCCATAAAGGATTATAATAAAGTCAACACTCCTACGTTTAGTAAAGTTTTAATCTCGTCGCGTCAAGTGATGACAATGACCTTTTTGCTCAATTTGGTTCGTGTACAGGATGACTCCCACTCAGTTGTCACAGTAAAATTGTATTCCTCCCTATCATATAATTCACTCAATAAGGTTCAGGACACCAAAAGGAGGTCGACTCGTTTCTCGACCACAAAGTCTTTATCCCGAATATACTTTTTTTTTAAAACGGGTAAAGGAGAGAGTTAATATCGACAAATCAAGAGAAAACGGACTTGGAAAAGTTTTTGGGGAAAAGAATCTAAAAACAGTAGTCTAAAGGACTTAAAACTACCTTATGAATAAATGTCTCTTATAAAATAAATAATATCTGGTTAAGACCGAATTTTGAAATTAAAGAGGTGGTTAAATACCTGGTCCTAACCATATACCATATAACCATATGTCACAGTCTCTAGGAAATTTTTTATCTCATTCTCTTTGTCTTTTCATTAGATAAAATGGTTCAGAAATATAAGATGTCAAGAAATCACCACACCTATACTTCCACGATAAAATACCTTGTCTTATAACTTGCCATCACTACTTTCAATGGGAAAACCGAAACCTTCTCTTCTCAGAATATAAAAGTCAGAATTCCTTTTTGTCAACAGAGTCGAAAGACTCCAAAAGAGTTCACTCTAGGTTATAGTGATACCCATACACAGACTTATCAAATAAAGAACCAAACCCTTCCACTTAAAAACAGCAAAAAGGGAGAGTCACCTATAGAAATCAATCTCTTCGTCTGGTCTACTCCCTTTATAAGAGAGAGAGTGCCTAAGAACCAAACGGCGTAATCAATAATGGGTAGAAGAGAGACTCATCGTCCGGTGTGAAAAGAACAAATCACCAAGTCAAAAATAATTGAAGTGACGTGTACACAAGAACTTCCTTAAATAAAGACTAGTCAACTTAATATCCATCGAAGTAGTTTACTACTATCCAACGGACGAAAATTAACCCAGTAGCAAACATCCTCATTTTGAGTAGTTCTATTCCACACTAGTAAGAATACTAGACCAAGGAATTAAAGGGAAACGAAGACACTACGATGAGATAATAATTCTTCGTCGTAGACCAATGTTAAAATGTTTCCTTCTTGAGATATGTTAAAGTGGACAAGAGAATATCTCGTCAAACAAAAACAGAAAAAGGATTCTTTATTATGTACCATCGTATAGCTTAGGATCTCAACCGTTCAAAAGTTTTCACCCCAAGAAACCAACACCTCCATCCTCACTACGATCACTTATCTACAGTCAGGAACAATCCCGTACACGTACTTCTCACGAAGACTTTCCGTCGTAACCACCGGGGAGAATAGGACCCTTGAGCCAGAACGGAAACAAAAACTGTTCGGACACCAGTAATCGAGTAGAAACCGTACTCACAAAAAAAATACACATCGACCATACACCCACGAATAGATGTACTTTTACAATGTCAGTGTGCACCCGTACTATCTCCGAACGTCCAAAAACACCCATAGTTCAAGAAGACTGACGTAACGTTGTCGATATGACTCACTTTCCTATGACTTGATCCTCCATTTTCTTAACACAAAATCAGAACCAAACCGGTAGAACAGAACTTACTGAAACTTATTCAGGGAACAAAGAAACTCAACGTCAAAGGAGAAGACATTTTACCACGATTATTACTAAACGTATGAAGGTTCTAACAAAACCCCTAGTTTTCTCTTGTAAAAATACTTTTACAAAACAATTCATCCTTCCAAGAAAACAATTATATAATAGAAACCGGTCAACTAGACCCATATAAGTCGGAAGAGTCCCGACTCTTTAACTCCCACCCTCGACTCAAAAACAAACCGGTGTCACAAGTGTAACCGGAATCTCACGAACATCCAAACCTACCCTCCTGTATCCATCTTTATTCTACTTTTAAGGACACGACCGTACAATTAGGACGCACTTCCACACTTCCACAATCAAGGAGTTAACACAGAATGAGAAAGACTGGGATACCTGATATCGAACGGTTAGAGGAGGTAACAGGTACCTTAAGAGGTCCGTTCTTATGAACCTCACCCAACGGTAAAGGAAGAGGTCCCTTAGAAGAACTGGGTCCCTAGTTTGGACCTAGAGGACTTAACGTCCGTCTAAGAAATGTCAGACTCGGTGATCCCTTCGGACACAACGGTTAGTTATGGTTGAGGTAGATATTCACGAACAACAACAACTACAACTCAGGACAGACTGAGAGACACTAGAACACCTGACATCGTGTCGTCAACGAACAATCAGAGTAAAATGACCCCACCCCCCCCCCCCGTGACTGGTCGATTGAATAAATCCTGTGTTGACTGGTCAAAGACTTTAAGTGAAGAAATCTCAATAGGAAACTCCCCATTCCATAACGTAGAAACCTTCCAACTACTAAACCCCAATAAAAGACACCTCCCTCCAAATTCGAGTACACGAAAAATATTTGAACAAGATGAATTGTTAAGATTTCGGTCTAATGCAACTCCCTCTCCTATGAACTGAGTAAACTACAAAAATCATATTTTGAATCTTATAAACTCTGAAACGCACCATTGAATATAGATCCGAATGAAGGTTTCACTAATGTTTCGGAACCAGAATTACAAAAACTACTCCATTACACACGAAACCACCCCTCCTCCTCTCTACAATAAATTAGTGGTCGTTTGTGATTATGTGATTATTGATGTAAGTGATTTAGAAAACACGGACACGAACTTAACTCCCAATGAACGAAATTACGACCAAAAGGCTTTCTGAATTAGGATAATTACACCACTCCACTACCACTCTTCCTGTAAAAGTAATCCGGACCTCACCATATTGACCATTTTGAGGGAAACATTTAGAGAGAACAAGTTGGACTCACAGTGAGGGTACAAGGGTTTCACCTTACTTAAAAATAACTCCTCTCGTAAAATTCTCACTATTTGTTTCTCTAATTTTATAGAGGAGACAGTCCAGTAACACTGGAATCTTTCGGTCTTGTTCGATAGTAAAACGTCTAAAATCAAAACAGAAGAAAACACCCTTTAATTCCTGAACAAATAAGAGAGAAGCTCCCTCTATCTTTCGCTGACGGGACGAGGAAGTTGTCAAACCGACCGTTTCTAAAAGGTTCGTAAAAGGGACACGGATCGTAGTATCGACCCAACTTCGACCCATCTCGTCTGTTCCACGTCCACAACGGGTCAGGCCTCAGAGAGAGGAAACGACTTTGAGGGAACCTGACTCACGTCGCTTCTTCTACTTTACTCACCATCCGGTCCCGTAGAAGAATTTTTTTTAAGAAGATCCTTAAATACTGAGTAAATACTCTCATCCCCTTCGTGACTTGAGGTCTTTCAGTTGTGGGGAATGACCTAAATGGGGAGTTTAAAATTAAATTATGTAACCTCAAATCTAGTAACGAAAACGAAAAAGACTCTTGAGACCTGACTTTGACCCTGTTCCCCTCAGAAAGTCGGAGAAATCTTGGTTCTTTTGGAAACAATTTCCGTCACATTGAAAACGGTTTAGTCTACAACGACGTCTATCTCTTTGGATCTAAAGGAAAGGAACAAACTTCTGTGTTTATTTAAAGCTATACCAGTGAATGCTTATATGTCTATATGGAACCTCTATAACACTCAAGTCATGGTCTAGTAGGGTTATTTCGTTCAATGTACTTAAAAAACCTAAGGGTCTCGTACATTTTCAATGTAAATATGATAAAACATCAGTCAATATACACGTTATCGTAATATAATTTTTATGTTTTGAATTAATTTATTATGAAACAACGATTTTTACGACTGGTGGTAGACTCTTGAAGTAGTTTAACATTAGAAAAACGACCACTTCTCAGAACAGAGTTATAACCACCGACGACTGACTAGTCCCACCACCAACGACTTCTGACCCTACCGACATCGTTAAAGGATTTTATTCTATTAAAACGACGTAACTAACTGAAAAGAAAAACACTTGCTAAAGAGACATATAGCGAGTTACGACAAACTATCGTAAACTGGGTGTCATCTTGAAAAAAGTTTTGACTTTAGTCAGAAGAGTTTGAGACGACAACGAAATAGTTAATTCAAGTTATTTTATAAGATTTAGGATACAACAGTAAAGTTGTCAGAAGTGTCATAGAAGTGATCCTCATCTAAGGTAGAGTCCTTTGACGAAAGAAACGAGTAGGTATTAGTGCCATACTAACTCAAGTTCAAAATAGTACTTTAACTAGTTAAATTGGTTAACTAGTTATATTGGTGTAGAAGTCCGAGATGAAGATTACTTTCAAGAGAACGACATAGATGGTGTATACATCAATAAAACAGGTGACTTCAGAAAAACATTCTAACTTTATATCAATTATGTATTATAAAACAATCAAAGTCCATATTATGTATCTCTAAACTGTAGACGTATGTAATATCTTACCAGTGGTACTATTCAGATCATTGGTATACAGGGTATGTTTCAAAAACGTCGCAATAAATGGTATAAAGAATATAACGTAAGGACACGGAATAAAGAAAATACTGACTTACAAATATGGAGACTTAGGGGAAGTGAATAAAACGAAAATGGAGTAGCGTGAGAGAGGAGACCGTTGGTAGGCAAGAGACATAGACACTTAGACAAAAGTAAAACAAAACACAAAATCTAAGGTATATATGTCACCCTAGAATGTCATAAAAAGAGAGAGATTGTAAAGTGAATCGTATGATAAAAGGTCTAACTAGATACAACAAACGTTTACCGTTCAAAAAAATACCGACTTATAATAAGACAATAATAATAATAATACTCATAATAAGACAATAATAAGACCCGAAGGGACTATCGAGTCCACCATTTCTTAGGTGGACGTTACGTCCTCTGGGACCAAGCTAAGGACCCAACCCTTCTAGACGACCTCTTCCCTATCCGATGGGTGAGGTCATAAGAACTCGAAGGGAACACCGAGTCCACCATTTCTTAGGTGGACGTTGCACCCTCTGGACCCAAGTCAGGGACTCAACCCAACAAGGGGACCTCTTTCCTTTCCGATGGGTGAGGTCATAAGACCGGACCTCTTAAGGTACCTGACATATCAGACACCTTAGGGTTTCTCAACCTGTGTTGACTCGTTGAAAGTGAAAGTAAAAGACAATATACAAATATATATGGTGGAGAAGAATTAGACAAGTAGACAATTACCTGTGAATGTAACGAAGGTATAGGATTAAGGTATAACATTTACAACAATACTTGTAATCACACGTACATTGAAAAGTAAAACAAAATAAAAAAAAAATCCCACTACTAAAAAAAATTAAAAAAATAAAAAAATTAAAATTTTAGAAATTAAGAATGTACGCAAGGGTTTGTACTTGGGGGGAGGGTGGAGGGAGGGGTATTGTAGAGAGACCCAGTAGGGGTACGTGGTCGGGGTTCGTACGACATAGGACGCAGTCTGTATCTGACCGCTAAGCTAAGAATGTACTATCACGTACATTGAAAAGTTTAATCGCAAGAACAAAAGAAAGCCACTTATGGGTCTTCACTTTAATGTCCTAGTATACCGTTAAGATAAAAATCAAAAAACTCCTCGGTGGTATAATAAAAGGTATCACCGACATGGTTAAATATAAGGTGGTTGTCAAATACTCCCAAGCGAAAAGATGTGTACGAGTGGTTGTGAACCTAAACAACAGAAAAACTACTATCAGTAAGAGTGTCCACATTCCTCGATCGAGTAACATCAAAACTAAACATAAAGGGATTACTAATCAGAGCCTCTTCCGTTACCGTGGGGTGAGGTCATGAGAACGGACCTTTTAGGGTACCTGCCTCCTCGGACCACCCGACGTCAGGTACCCGACGATTCTCAGCTTGTACTGACTCGCTGAAGTGAAAGTGAAAAGTGAAAGGACGTAACCTCTTCCTTTACCGTAGGGTGAGGTCATAAGAACGGACCTCTTAGGGTCCCTGCCCCCTCGGACCACCCGACGGTAGAGACCCCAGCGTCTCAGCCTGTGCTGACTTCGTTGAATCGTCGTCATCGTCGTCGTTACTAATCAGAACAACCCGTAGAAAAGTACACAGACAACCGTTAAATATACAGAAAGAGGTCTTTTTATGGATAAGTCTCAGAGTCGAGTTAAAACCATCTCAAAAGAAAAACAAACAAAAACTACAACTAAATATACTTAAGAAACATGCAAAACCTATAAGTGAGGAATAGTCTATATAGTAAACGTTTATAAAAGAGGGTAAGTCATTTAACAGTGGAAAAACAAAACGACTATCAAAGGAAACGACACGTTTTCGAAAAATCAAACTATATCAGAATAAGTAAATAAAAACAAAACAAAGGAAACGGACTTCTTTGTTTAAGTTTTTTTGTAACGACTCTAGTCACAGTCTCTGGTATAATGGATACAAAAGAGACAAAAGAAGACCCTTAAAATACCAAAGTCCAGAATGTAAATTCAGAAAGTAAGTCAAACTTAAACAAAACATATAACACACTCTTTCATCAGGTCAAACTAATAAAACGTCCGTCAACAACGTAAAAGGGTTGTGGTTAATAACTTCTCTGACAGAAAGGGGATAACATATAAGAATAGAGGAAAATTAACTGACATACTTGTACCCAAATGAAGACCCGAAAGATAAAACAAGGTAACTAGTCACACAGACAAAAACACGGTATAGTATGACAAAACTAACGATGTCAAACATTATATCAAAGTCAAACCCTTGTACTATAAAGGTAGAAACGAGAAAGAGTTCGAATAAACCGATAACTCCCAGAGAACACCAAGGTATGTTTTAAAAATCCTAATAAGTAAGACCAAGACACTTTTTATGGTAACTATAAAACTATCCCTAAAAGAACTCAGACATCTAAAGAAATATGTCAATCCTGTAAATTTGTCATAACGAAGATTAGGTACTCGTACCACATAGAGAAGTAAACAAACATAGTAGAAATCAAGGAAAGTAATTACAGCATATCAAAAGGGTCATGTTCAGAATATAGAAAATCGTAATAAGGATCCATAAAATAAGAAAAACTATGTTAACATTTACTCTACCAAAAGAATTAAAGAGAAAGACTAATAATAATCACATATCTTAATCTTGTCAAAAGACATAAAACATAGGACGTTGAAATGACTTAAATAAGATTATCCAAAAAAAAAAAAAAAAACCATCGTAGAAACCTAAAAGATGGATATCATATTACATTGTTACTATATATCATATCATATATCTGTATATAATATTACATTGTCATAGACGTTTGTCACTATCAAAATGAAGAAAAGAATAAAATTAAGGAAAATAAATAAATAAAAAGAACAGACTAACGACCTCGATCTTGTAGGTTATGATAAAATAACTTATTTTTACCGCTCTCACCCGTAGAAACAGAACAAGGATGAGAACCTCATTCACGAAAGTGGAAAAGTGGTAATTCGACTCCCGAACAGTATATACCGGAAATCATACAACTTCATCCAAGGAAGACAGAAGTAAAAAACTCTCAAAGAAAATAGTATTTACCTACAACTTAAAACAGATTTTGAAAAAGACGTGGATGGTTCTACTATTATACCAAAGATAAGAAGTCAAAACAAACAACTCTTCAAAATTTGATGACTAAATTAAATTTAAGACCATTAGTCAGACCGATATAAAACATGAAGGACTAAGTCAAAAACCCTTTAACACGTCAAAATCCTTAAATAGGTAAAAAAAGATCCAACAGGTAAAATAACTGTATTAATGAACACCTTTATACAATACCAAGAAACACAAAGACACGTTAGACAACATTGAAGAAAAAGTTAAAACTAAAACCACTAAGGTCATAAAAAGAACTACTCAGACCGACTTCTAGATAGGTAAAATAAATAAAAAAGTTTCTTGGTCGAGGATCACAGTAACTAGAAAAGATAACAAAAATCAGAGATAAAGTGAATAAAGGTGAGACTAGAAATAACAAAGAAAGGGAGGTAATTGCCATCTAAAACGTGGAGAAAAGGATCAAGGAGGGTCACATTCCAATCTGACAAACCTGAAAAGGACCAAGGCTCCATCTCGACATAGTGACATTTGAAGGGAAAGACTTGACGAAAGAGACGTAGCGCACCTAAAACGAGTAACACAAAGGTAAAAGTAAACAGAGAGTCACAAAGAAATAAAAAGAGAAACTAAAAAAAGTCATTGGTTAAATAACAAATCATCGTACAACAAGGTCTCTTCCGGTACCGTTGGGTGAGGTCATAAGAACGGACCCTCTAGGGTCCCTACCCCCTCGGACCACCCGACGACAGATACCCCAGCGGGTCTCAGTCTGTACTGACTTCACTGAATCGTCGTCGTCGCCGTACAACAAATCTGTGGTACACAAACGTACGAAAGAATCAGAGAGAGAAAAAAAAAAAAAAAACCATTACCTAAAGATCAGAGTATGATAGTACCAATCTTTTCTACGAACTATACTAAAGTCAAAAGAATTTAAATGACTCTGAACAAAATACCGGATCGTACACTAGAAAGAATCTCTTACAAGACACCCGTGAACCTTACTTGATATAAGACGACAAAAACTTACTTCACAAGATATATATAGATAATTCAGGTGAACCATATTACACAGTAAATTCCGGTCGTAAAGTAAGGACTAAAGACAGATCACTAGACACGTGACTACATTCACCTTACCATTTTCAGGGGTTAATAACATAATGACAGAAAAAGAGTGAAACAAACAATTATAAACTATTTATGTATTCCTGGATTGCACCGAGTCGACCATTTCTTAGACGGACGTCACGGCCTCTGGACCCAAGCTAGGCACCCAACCCTTCTAAGGGACCTCTTCCCTTTCCGATGGGTCAGATCATAAGACCGGACCTCTTAAGGTACCTCACATATCCGGTACCCAAGTGTTTGTCAACCTGTCCTGACTCACTGAAAGTGAAAGTTCCTGGATTATGTATTCCTGGATTATGGATGTATTCATAAATCCAGGAGGAAACGATTCACGTGTGTACAAATGTCAACAGTATGGAAGAAGAATCTAACGAGGGAAATGGTAATACGTCACAAGATTAGACAGAGAACAATGTCAGAAATTTCAGACAAAATAGAGTATATTCATAACGACGGGGTCGAAAGAAAAGTAAATGTAAACACACCTTATAGAAAAAGGTGAGAGAGTGAAAGTCAGAGACACACAGAAATCTAGACTTCACTTAGAGAACATCAGTCGTATATATACCCAGAACAAAAACGTAGGTAAGTCGATGAGACACAGAAAAATAATCTCACAAATCAGATAAATGTAAATTTCATTAATAACTATTTATACAAAAGTAACGGTAAACAATTAACAAAAGACCAACAAAAAGATAAAGAAAAACAAGAAAAGGGAATTTTAAACTGGTCATAGAAAACATAACATAAACCTGAGGAAAGAGAAAACAACACGTAGATAATGTCTAAAAACTAAACACCAATGGGACTCCGAGTATATGTTGTTGTATCTATAGATATATAAAGTGAAGAAAACAGAAAATTGGAAATATGACCGAAATATTCACCAACTAGATGATGGAAATGACATAAAAATAGAAATGGTTACTCTAAAAAAGAATGTATTAAAAATATAAAAATCAACACCGGAAAAGACGAATCTCTACAGGTAAATTGGAATATGACACTTCGGACAAACACACACAATCAACGAGTCAACACAGACTGAGAAACGCTGAGGTACCTGACATCGGGTAGTCCGAGGAAACAGGTACTTTAAGAGGTCCGTTCCTATGACCTCACCCAACAGTAAAGGAAGAGGTTTTTCGGACGAATCACCACGACTTGAGAAAGTCGAAAACGAATATACATTTTGAGAAATAGAGAGGAAGTTTAGACTTACTATTAAAAAAAACCCATCTCACAAGAAACAACATCCAAAAGGGGAAAGTAGTGAAACTTATATGACACCGTGAGGGAAGACCGGACGTCTCAAAGACTACTTTTCAGTCGACTATCATAATACCCTCAAAGGAACATGAATTAATCAACGAAAAAAGAAGGACGAAAATTCTAAGACAGAAAAAAAGGGGTGGTAAAATTAATACCACACACAACCACACTTGAGAAACCCAAGTAAAACAAACCCCTGAGAGAGACGAAGGATATGAACCTACAGACAAAGGTGGGAGGCAAATCCCTTCAAAAGACGATAGTTAGAAGTCTATTCAAGACACGAGAAGAGAGAGAAAGAAGACCCTACGGATATTACGTTTATAGCTATAGGAACTGCAACAGAGTCTTCAGAGACTTTGACGTAAAAATCTTCAAAAAAGAAAAAAGACAAATCGAAGTCACTAAAGGTGATGAGACAGAAGGTCTAACGAATAGACAAGGAAACTTAGTAGATTAGGTCCCAACTAAGGAAGACAACATAAAAAATAAAGTCAACATAAGTTGAGACGAACCAAAAAGAAACATAGTACATTGAAAAAACCACTTTAAGAGGAAGACAAGTAGGTAAGAAGAGGACTCGAACAACTCGTAGAAATACCAGTAATGGACTCGAGAAATAACCCATCTAACGAATAGAGGTGAAAAATTTAAGAAGAAGATTCTAAAAACAGAACAAGGTAGTAAACCTTGTATTGGGGACAGGGGAGTAAAACGGGTTAAGAGGTACGAATAAAGAGACACAATCCATCCAGTCAATAAAAAGGGCTAGAATCTCTTCATCGGAATTCTCTACACGGAAACCCGGATTGTCGTACGAGGGGAGACTAGTGACGTCGATCTATAGGACCCCATAGTGGACACATCCGGTACAGGTGGGAAGACAACATAGTCCCTATTGAGAATACACGTCCGACTAATCACCCCGACCAGGGACCGGACCGACTGACGTTCCAGTACAGAGTACGTCATGTACATTCGGTCGAACTCTCGTCCAATCCCAAGGGTACGTTAACTGGTACACTGGACCCCAGAGACTCCGATCGTGACCGAACGACCTCCCGTCCCGAAGGTGACTTCAGAACTTGGAGGGTTTCAGTAGGTTCTCCCAAACTTAGTCACATAAGGTCTGAGGATTTACAACTATAAAACTGGAGAAGGGTACTTAGTGTCTACAAGAGTTATTATAAATTTTTACCACTTAGGAAGGATCCACCAAAAGTTAAAGGAACGGATCTAGGTAGTCTCTTTAGAGGTAGATTCCGTCGACATCGGAATGTTTTACATAAAGAATTTATTATTCTGAACTTTTAGTTTTAATGTATGACTAGGTACCCGACGTCTTTCCTACAACACAATCACGGTACTTTTGTTGTAATTAGAGTAACATGTACAGGTAGTCTCGGGATGTCATTGAAGTCTACTTAACAGTTACTCGTCACCATAAAACTTTCCTGAAAAGTAGGCTCATCATCCAGAGTTACCACCCGAATCTTATAAGACATTCGGTACAACATTTCTCCATATGAGAATAGATCCGAAACTAGGTAAATATCCCGTATCCGTCTCATCTAAATCGTACAAAGAATTACCGGGATCCTAAAAAACTCACCATTTATTCGTAACCTAAGTTGAATTTCAATCGTCGATGAAATCGGGGATTGTCTTCTTAGACAAAAAACTTCGAGACTTCAGTCTATAACTGAAGAGAGATTGACACCTTCATCATCTCCCGTAGAAGATATATCCCTACAAAGTAGATGAAACTTTTCGTGAAAATAATTAATAGAATCGATCTAAAAGACCTTTTGAAGGACGTCGAAGATGAATCGTGAGACAAAAATACAATTCCTCTACTGAAGAAAGGAATTTGGAGCACTTGGTTGAAACAACCGATCGAAGTCTGAAACAAAGACGTCGAAGTCTGAAACAAAGACGTCGAAGTAGTGAAGAGAGTCGGAAGTATCTTTACTTCTCTCAATCCCGGAACAAGACCTAATTCGAAACTGAATTCCCTCATAACACTGACGAAACAAGAAGAACAGGTCTGGTGACTTTGAAAGAGACATAGTCGTTATTCCGTTAAAATGAAAGAATAAGGAGTACATAAGTGACCTCTTCGTGAAAAAAAAAAAAAAAAA